>PVJC01021594.1:0-28078 GCA_004026665.1 Murina feae
GACTGAATGCAGTGATTCATGCACAGCACTGAAGAATTTGGACAGTGCAGTGATAACGTTCAAAATCCTGTAACCAAGCCATTAATCTGCAATAATGACAAAGTTACTTTGGAAATAGTTAAGATTGGATATTGTTTCAATTTGTACAACATATTTACTGTAATTAGAAGGAGACCGATGAAATCTTACCCCTCATTGTAAAGATGAAGAATTTTAACAACCATTTCAGTTGGGCTCCCTATGTGCCAGCTATTACATACTAAGCAATTTATATGCATTAACTCACAAATGGGTTTCATGAGATCCTGGCTGCTTATATTCTCATTTTGGATTAGAAATAACAGAATGTTAGAGGGTTTAAGTGATTTGCCAACATGTTGTTAATTTGTAGGTTACAGAAATGCCAATGTAAATCAAAGTATAAAATTCGATCCAGAGTCCCCATTTATTTTTCCTGGGGTCCCCAAGTTTGTGCCTTTTGTGCGTGACTGTCTCTAGCCACTTTACCCCCAAGGTGTTGCAGGAGTTAATAAAGTTCCACACATTTGCACACCTGTGTCCAGAGATAAATAGCATTTCTTAGAAGGCCACAGCAAACATCTCTGGTTTTATTAACTTGGAATGTGTTATATTTACACTCCCTAACCAACCATTATTAATCAGAAAAAAAGTCTGTGTTTGTTAGTTTAGACTTGAGCCAAACACCTTTAAAAGAGTTAAGCTTCATCTAACATGTAAGGAAGGGTGAGGGACATAGTGATATATGAAGAGGTATATAAACACTTTTCAACCTTAGATGGGATTAATTTGGGGCAATCACTACACCATCTACTGAAATCACATTATCTTTACAGAATTCAAATAACTTGCAAAAGATCATATATTTCAATACAGAGCTGGTTCTGTGATTCAGTACTTCTGACTTCTGGTTTTCACACACACACACACACACACACACACACACACACACACTAAAAAAAAACTGCACCCAATTTGTATTTTTCCCTCCATTAAAACTAGATAGACAGATAGATTATGGAAATAGAGTGAGAGAGAGATGATGGATACATGGGATAGATGAATGAATGAATGGATGCATGGATTTATGGATTGAGGAATAGGTAGAAAGATCTTTCTTACCCTTACCATGGCAGAATCATTCAATCAAATAAAAACAATTAAGTTTAGGCTTACATGGTGTGTCTTAGATAAGCTAATTAATCACATTAATCATCCTTAATACCTTGCTTAAAGGCATTTGAATCAGAGGGGCTTTATTTACCCTTCAAGAATATAGTGCTACACACACACACACACAAAAAAAAAAAGTTTACTGAGTTATAGCGTAGAGCCACTGAGTGAATGAATTCCAAACCAGTATCTATCATCATGAATTTTATGGAGTTTCCCGTGAAAATAATTTTCAAATGACACTAGGCACAAAGGAGGCAACTTGTACCATCACTGGAAATCAGAATTCAGTAGGTGTCACTGAGAACAGACATTAGCATTTGTACTGATGTTCCTGGTATAGAATTCTTGGCACACAAAGGAGAGATAAAAGGCTCATAAAAATGGATTCACTTATCCATCAAAGTACAGTTGACTCACAAGGTATAAATATGTATAGTTTAAAATTTTTAGGACACAGCTAGGATGGGATTTTATAACCTTAGAGTGTTTTGGGGTTCTTGGGCTGAATAACAAATCATAAGCTTTTGTCACAGCATTAGGGCTGCTGAGGGACACTGTGAGGCCAGGCTGAGCGGGATCGGAATTGGGTTTAGAGAGAAACCAACTTTCCTGCTCTGATCCTAGAAGTACATTTGAAGGGGACATTACTTCCCCTTGTTATGACATAAGTCCTTTCTAATCATTAAAAATTCTGGTTATTTCAGACAGATTTAACAAGCATACACCAAAGAACTTGTATGCATGCATATAAGCCTAACCAATGGACACAGACAACAGGGGGGTGAGGGCATGAGTGGGGGGATGGGAGTAATAGGGGGATAAGGACACATATGTAATACCTTAATCAATAAAGAAATTTAAAAAAAGCAAGTATACAAACTCTTCTTTCTTGAGTCGCTAAGGAAGTGTTCCAACCATCCTAGTTTCATTTCCCTTTTAATACATTTTAAATAAGTATTCTCAAAATTGCATTTTCTAACATATGGATGATAAAGTCTAGATCAGTATAAGAATATCGAGAGGTGGGACTTGAGGATAGGAATCATGCTAGTGTTACACATTTGGAAGTTGTCACCCTATGTGTGGTGCAGGAGAAGAGAAAGTGAGTTCATATGTATTTATTTTATTTACATACACATTTTAATAGCACATACTATGTAGAAATGTATAATTTCCTTAAAAACATTAACTCATTTAATACTGCTGAAAATGGATACTATTTTTTCACTTTTCTTTGTGTATGGGGAATCTGAAGCAGGGAGGTTAACTAGCTTGAGGTCACACAGTTGGCTAGTGGTCGATGTAGGATTCACACTTAAGCACCAGGGTTCCAGAAGCAAAGATGGCATTCACAGTGACAAGCAATGCAACCTCTTGTGTTGAGGAAAGTTTCTAGAGAAATTGTATGGGGCTGAGCTTCTCAGGCCTGGGTACTCATTAAACTTACCTGCCAAGACTGTAAAAAGTTCTGATACTTGGCACACCCTGAACAATTAAATTAGACTTTCTGATAGGGTCTCAGGAATTGGTATTCTTCATCCTTGTAGATGCCTTATATGCAGCCCTAATAAGAGACAAAGAAGTCGGAGGCATCGTTTACAACTTTGAGGGGCAAACGCAGTAAGAGAATCCTCAGAAGGAAAAGCCAAGTGGGCCATGTGGTGAAATCTAATGTGAAATGGATTAAAGACCCAGTTATTTTAAATACTAACCTCACCTGCTGTGCATCTATGCTTGGTTTTACTTTATAATTAATTCTGCTTTAGCAGACCTCCAATATCTTTGTGAAATCTCATACATGTACACACACACACACACACACACACACACTCTATGTGGGGCTTTATTCTCTACATTTCTCTGCTGTTGATGTCTTTGTTATGTAATAATATGTACATATATTTTCAAATTCTTCTTGAGAAGCAATTTCTATGTATTGATGATTCTCTACGTAACTCTAAGTGTGCTATTTATTGTTTATAATGCAGTATATACATAAGGTAAAAGCAAAAAGGAAATGATATGCCATATGAAATTCCTCTCTCTTTTCCTGTTTATTCATCGGTGTGAAGGGTTAATGTTATTCACAAAGATATTTATGTTAAATCTCCCTGGGTTTACATTGCATATTGTGGCTATGTCTTACTTATGAGGTTTTTAATGCAATGTCATTCATTTTTGGTTCTGCTTCCTGAAGTGAGAACATCGGTACATTTGAAATTCAAGACAAGTTAAACCCCCAATTTAGTGTTTTAAAATCCTGTAAAGGCTATAACTAGCTGCTGGATCACCCGTTTAGAGTATTGTGTGTGTACAGTATCTGTGTCCTTTGTGTGTATATATGAGCACTATAAGTATTAAACTGATAAACATTTATTTGGGGCTTACTTCATGACAGACACCACATGTGTAAAGAATGAATGTGGAAGGACAGTTGATGGAAATGGCTTTATAATTCACGGGAATACAGAGAGTGGAGAAAATATCTCTACTTCTCGCAGAAAAAACTAGGATTCCTAGAAAAGACAGTGTAACTGGGACATCAAGGGTGAGTGGGATTTCTCCGGATGGTGGAAGTGAATGTCCTCCAGGTAACGGGGTCGCTTGGGCAAGAGCACAGAGGAATGAAAGGCTTCAGATAACCAGTCACTAAGTCTGTGTGGTCCCTGCTCGAGGTCCCTGGCAGCACAGTTGGAAACTACTCTGGGAGGGATATTGAAACCCATTCATGCCATGCTACCCCTAGTGTGACAACGGGTTTAGGTTATTTTTCTTTTATTAGAAAGAGAAACCCATTAGATTTTTTATTTTTTTAATGAGGGAGAGTCTGTGATTGATTTTGTGCTATGGGACAATGACTCTGATGCCCTCATGTAAAACGAGGTGGAGGAAAAAGCAAGTTAGGATGATTTCAGCCTTGCAATTGTCGGTGAGGATGCAAGCCAGTTGAGATAGTTGCAGGAATGAGAAAAGGCAAATAATATATTCAACTAATAGAATATCAAAATAGATCCAGGGACATAGAGGCATGGAAAAAACTGTTGAATCTCAGAGGAAAGGCGTGGGTGGGTGGGTGGGAATAGATTAACCAAAGAACTTGTATGCTTATATGTGTAAGCCTTGTGGCGGGGGGCAAGAAAGGCTCAAAGGGGGGTGAAAGGAGGACATATGTAATACTTTCAACAATAAAGGTACAATTTTATAAAAAGTAAAAAAAAATTAGAATATTTATATTTGTCAGAAAAATTAAAAAAAGATTTCGGCCCTGGCCAGTTTGGCTCAGTGGATGGAGCGTCGGCCTGCAGACAGAAGGGTCCCGGGTTCGATTCCGGTCAAGGGCATGTACCTTGGTTGCAGGCGCATCCCCAGTAGGGGGTGTGCAGGAGGCAGCTGATCGATGTTTCTAACTCTCTATCCCTCTCCCTTCCTCTCTGTAAAAAAATCAATAAAATATATTTTAAAAAAAGATTTCACACAGCCCATTGATACACTTTTAGCCACTTATATTTTCCATGTATTTCTAGCGCGTTTGTTGATTTACTACTCAAGATGCCCCTCACCCTAAAAAAGTAGAATATAATACTGTCATGCTGCACATGGCATTTGACAAAGTAATTACATAACATATATTTTATTGTATGTTCGGAGTAGTACCACGGTGTGCACCACTGCACACTTGTTTATTGAAAGAAGAAATGAATGAAACAATGAATTAATGCATACTTTAACATCACTGCACTTCCATACTTTGTAAAATTTGGATGTTGTTCCAGATATTTCTTTAAAAAAGCCTAAGTAAGTAACTGAAAGGAAAGTAGCAATTTTACATTCCCCAAACTGAGCAGTTACTTTTGACTCCTCCACTAGGTCAAAGGGGTGCTGCCGGTTGTATATCTTGGGATGCGCATATTACTGCCTTTATGCTCAGCAACGATTTCCTTTCTTCGTTAGCAACATATTAATTTATTTATTTCTAGTTTGATATTTTTGTTTTTACTACATTCTCAAGTCATAATAGTGGCATTGAACAGGACAGTAAGAAGAGGTACTCACTTAAGAAGTTGTAGGAGGCAGAGACCAAAGGGATGGTTACCAGAAGGAAAGGGATGGATACTATTGTGATAAGTTTACAAGGTGACACCTGACGACTAGATTTAGTGGAGTGATCACATCGTAAGGTATAAAAGTGCCAAACTATTCTGTGCACTTGAAACTGAAATAACCAATATAAGTTTGTACACATCTATACTTAATAAAAGTCAAAAAAACTTTTTAAAGACTCAATTATGACTATGAATATATAAGACTAAAAAAACTCCCTTCAATTTCTCTTAGTACATAAGTAATATGACCGAGTGTCAAAACAAAAATGAGAAAGGCTACAGATAATTAGGACTGTCTTTAATGTTCTATGTCAATAAACCTTTGGGTTAATGCAGTCTAGAGACATAGAGGTGTTCTCACAGTTACGTTCGCAATTATTTTCGGTTCCTCAATTTCTCAAATATTATCCTAATTAAAGGTTCCCTAATGCTGTTGATTTTTAAATTGCAATTGCAGATTACTTACACCCTTGAAAGTTCAATAAGCCTTTAAACCTTTTAGCTTTTGAATTGCTATCCTAATCATGAAATTAAAGCATCTGTAGTAAGCAGAAGAGATACTGTAAGCAGCGGCATGTTCTCCACGGGGTACAAATCAATAAACTTATTGTGATGAATCTTAGTTCAATGATTTAGCAACTGGAAATGGACACAGCTTTTAAAATTGATACTTAAAGCATGTATCATTTGCACGAACGATATCATTGCCTAACATCTTGGTTATCATGGCTAAATTATCCTCCGTGACATCATATGCTCACAGAGTAATGCCAAATTCCCCCAAAAAAGTGGTCCAGCAGATAACATACATGGCCTTGATCTCAGTACGATAGAGATGCTAGAGTCATATCTTCTTATTTTCCAGGTGCGTACGTGCTCCAGGTCAAGGCCACAGATGCAGATGACCCAACCTATGGAAACAGTGCCCGAGTCGTTTACAGCATTCTGCAGGGACAACCTTACTTCTCTATTGATCCCAAGACAGGTAAATTTTTTATTAGAACCCACATTACCACCATGCCTTCAAATGTTTAAACTTTAATTAAATCCTGGCATGGGAAGTTGCCTATTCTAATACTACAATAGAGTTTGCATGCACTGCAATTAAGCAAAGGAAGATTGGGTCTTACCTCACTGCTGCAGAGCTATTTCCTTTGGATTGACCTTTGTGTAAATATTAATCTTTTTACAAATGTGTCAACTCCACATTTGCTAGTGAGAATTCTCTGTGTGATTTACCTTACATCTTTAAAAGTCCTTTCCTTCTTTTTCTTATTCTCCTGGATAAAACAGGCCTTTATTTCAGGTTTTCTTGGTTGGGTTCAATCATGTTTAGTTTGGGGCCTTGCTGACATATGGTAAGATCATGGAGCTTCTGTTGCTATTTTTATCAAAGGTTATGGATGATAGACTTGGATTAATAAAGTCTTACGCTTCTAGAAGGGAAAAGATAGGGTTGGCAAACTGGATACACCAAACTAGTCTATGTTTTTAAAACCAATCTCATTTTTAAGTCATGCCATTTAAATTGTTTTCACAACCAAATATATAAGAATCTAGTAGTAGAAGTGTAGAAAGGGCAGAAGGGTACAGAGAAATATTTTGTATTCGTTTTTAAATAAAACGAGGTCACCATGCTTTGAGAGAATCTATTTTATGTGCTGGATAGGATAAATATATCAACAGATATTGAAGGGAAGTTATCTAAAATATTATACATCCTTTTATCAGGCAAAAAAGCATGATGGGTTATTTTTCTCTTATACAATTACCTATCTTTTCCAAATGTACCATAATGGGTAATCAAATAGGAATAGAAGTATGAATAATGCATGTGTCCTAGATCTTTTCAAGCTCTAAGAAGCACTTCTCAAAGACAGAGGGAATGGAGGAAAGAGAAAAGAGGTGAGAGATTGGTGAGGTATTAGAGTACAGTTACTGGCTTACAGTGATTAACTTTATAGACTCGGTGAGTTTGTGTACTCAGATTAAATGTGGGAGCAGAAAGATGAAGGGCTTGCCATTGCTGACATAACTATAGATGGAGCCAATATCTATCTTTAAGGAAACACAAGATAAAATCATTCAAAGATGAACTTAAGCAGAAAGCATGGATAAAAATATAACTGTTAAAGTCAAATTAATATTAGACAGATACAATTATACGAGTCAAAACATTTGCACTCCCCTTGACTTTACTTGTTAATCACCAACCTCGAATAAATTCTAATGTCTTTAGAAAATATTATATTATAGAAAAATAGTACATTCATACTATGGCTTATAATTGTGTGTTTGTGTTTTTTACATAATGATGTTGTTTAGAACTGAAGATGAAAGAATTCTGGCATTAGCTATGGAATAGATTTTTTGAAGCATTGATTTTCACTGGAGACAGAAGTCTTGATACTAGCAATACCTCAGACCACTAGACAGGAAAAGAGTGGATGATGAAACGCTTCATTAATAAAATGATAACTAGTTTTTCATGCACAGAAACCATTAAGAAGACTTCTTGTCAAATTTATCACCTTGTGGTTAATAAGAGTAAATAAAAAATCAGGCATAATTGCAATTTCTCAGAAATAGTTTCCATTTGTTCCAGCCATATAGCTTTCTTTTATGATTCCTTTTGCTGTTATTAAGTAAAATGCATGAGAAACTATTATCTTAAAAGTTTCTACATTTGAGTGTAGAATGCAGTTAAAAACAATTTTAAAAGAAAGAGTCTTATCAAAACTTTTGGTGCCTAAGATTTATAAAGAGATTAAATATAACCATTTATTTTTCTTTTAAAATAAGAAAGAAATTAAAGATTTCTTTATTGACACTGTTGTGTGGCAAATATTATTTGGATTAACTCTGAAATATTTTTTCTGAATTAGTATTCAAATATTCATGTGTATGCCTCAAAATATCATTAAAATATTTTTAAAACTCACAAATAAAGATAAATCTATAAAATATTAAATAACATTTATACTAATAACTTATTTTTATAGCCTATTACATTTGTATTATATTATATTATATTATATTATATTGTGCTATATGACATACATTTTTACACTTAACTTTTAATTAGAAAAATGTTCACAATTTATAAAACATCAAACAATGGACATTATAATATTTTACCTGGTTTAAGATATCAGGATGCTAAATATCTGCGTATAATTGATTATAGAATTATTTAATTGAAGAAAACAAATATTACTATGAATGACTTACCCTATGTTTTAAATTATATTTAAGATTATTTTGAATTATTTAAATTTTTCCCTAAATGATTTCAAAGACTAGTCTGACGTGGGTAACTAGATGCTGCTACCATACCATGTGATGGTATATTCTATTTTCCTAAATTATCTGAGCCCAGCTTGGGAGAACATCATGATATAATTTATCTAAAGTTAATTTTTCATTTATCTGAACTTTGAAGATTTTATTGTGGCAAAATACACATAGTAAAATTACCACCTTAGCCATTTTAAGTGTATAACTCAATGGCAGTAAGCACATTGACATCGTTGTGCAAGCATGCTGACCATCTACCTTCAGAACTTTTTTGTAATATCATGTGCATTGTCAAAAACAATGTGTATTTATTAGTGTTTTTTATGTATTTAAACATGAATTTCTAGATTTCATATGAAAACAGTTAAGTGAGAATGGAGTTATGTACGTAAGATACTCCCCTCTCCCCTTTTATTCATAATTCTGAAGGTTTGTGCTCTGAGAGCCTCTCCTAGCTTATGTTCAGGGAAGTCTGATAAAGGTTGCTAAGAGAAATCACTCTTTCTCCAGATTTTTGCTTTTTTTAATTCGACTATCACCTTTATTTCAGGGGTTATAATCTTCAAGGCTATGTCATAAATGAAACCTTCTGCCATATCCTGACAGATAATAATTTTTTCAGGACTTTAAAAATAAGTTGGAAGCAAAATAAGTTAGTTACAGAAAGATAAACATCACATGGTCTCACTCATTTGTGGATTATAATGAACAACGTACTGATGAACAAAAACAGATCCAGAGACAGAGAAGCATCGATTAGATGCTAAAACCTCAGAGGGAAGGTAGGGGAGGATGGGGGTGAAGGGGAGAGATCAACTAAAGGACTTGTATGCATGCGTATAAGCATCACCAATGGACACAGACCCCAGGGGGTGAGGGCATGAACGGGAGTGGGATGGTGGAGTGGGGGAGCAAGGAGAGGATAAGGACATATATGTAATACCTTAATTAATAAAGAAAAATAAAATAAAATGAAAAAATAAATATGTGTTGGTGTTTGAGCCCCATTTAAAAGTGAAGCACTGCCCAGAGTTTATATTTTATAGTAACTACATAAATACTTAAGAATGCTTTATTATTTGAAAATGCTTTTTTTATTCAGAGTTAAGTCTTACAGGATTCACACGCCTCAGCTGGTGCTGGTGAGAGGGATGTAACTTTTTCTCTTCATGAGTAAAAAAAGACCGTTTGCTACAGAAAACAATCACTACCCCCCCTCCCCCATTAATACAAGGACTGTTCTGAACTTAACAAGAACAAGGAAAACAATAGCAGGTGATAAAAGCAAGGAAGGAAATGTGTTAGGGGAACAGACAAGTGTTAAAATGAAACAACAGGTTACCTGTTTTAAAATAGTTTGCATATCTGCAGTGAAATTGCACGCCTGAAACCCAGCTGCAGGCAATGGCTTCCCTGTGAGAACCGTCGCCACACTTGGTGAGAACTCTGTGTGAACTTCACTCGTCTAATTTTAAAAGTCACAGAACTTCAGCAGACAGAACTAAGACTGTTTGACCTTGAAAGGGAGGTGCTCTGGGGGGAGGTGCCACATGCCTTTAGGAAGCAGTAGAGCTGTCAGGTACAAGAAGAACTAGCCGGTGTTCTGTGCTGCTGGAGAAATCGGCTGTCAATGGCTGGTGTGGATTCCAGGAAGAAAAAAATCTCATTTTATATATTAAAAAAAAAAAAGATGTCAGTACTTGTCCATAAATAAGAGAGGTGCTTTGTGAGACTATGGGCTTTAAATTGCTGGAAGAGCTAAAGCAGATGATGAGTAATGAGTCAATGTTGTTCAAATGACAGGATTTCCTCGATTCTCATGACTGAATAATATTCTAGTCTATGTACCCAGTCTTCTTTATCCAATCAGCCACAGGTGGATACTTACAATAGTTCTGTATGTTAGCTATTGAGAATAACGCTGCAATGAACATGGAGGTACAAATATTCTATGAGTTTCTGATTTTATCTATTTTTATTTTTACTACATTTATTTTCTCTAGATATATGTCCAGAAGTAGGATTGTGGACCATAAGGGAATTCTAATGTTAATTTTTTGAGGAACCTCCACGCTATTTTTCATAACGGCTGCACCCACAGTGTACAAGGGTCCTTCTTCTCAACTTCCTTCCAACACTTCCTACTGTCCCTTGTCTTCACGATGACAGCCATTCCCACACCTGGGATACCTTAGTGTGCTTTAGATCCGTGATGGCTATCGATGTCAAGCGCCTTTGCATGTGGCCATTTGTATAGCTTCATTGCAAAAAAGTTATTCAGTTCCTCTGCCCGTTTTTGACAGTTTTTGTTGTTGCTGTTGTTGAGTTTTATGAGTCTTTCCTATTTTGGATAATAATCCCTTACCAGATATAAATGTGCAAATATTTTCTCCCATTCTACAGATTGCTTTTTCATTTTGCTGACTGATTCTTTTGCTGCGCAGAAGCTGTTTAGTTTGATGTAGCTCTGCTTGTTGATTTTCAAGACGTTTCCCAGAAAGTTTATCTCTGAAAAGCACTTTGACTTCCTTCCCCCACCGTGGTCTGTTTTGATACCACCCTCCCCATAGCAGGATGCTGCAGCCACCTGGGCTCTCCCTGAGTGCTCAGAAGGGCTGAGCTCCCTGCTCTGCCTCCCTGGGGGACCCCAGCCTGCGTTATTTCCAGGTCTGCTCTCTCCACTTCTCTGAGATTGCAGCTCTAAAGCTTTGCCCGAGATTCGTTTTCTGACACTGTGTTTAAGGGCACTTGACTTCTTTTTCCTCATAGCACTGATCGCCATCTGAAATTAGCTTAAATACTTAAGTACTTCTTTATGGCCTCCTCGCCACCCCACATGAACACATAGCCATTAGATGTGCAACCCACACAAAAATCTTGTACAGAGACTGTATTAATTATTATCCCAGATGGAAACAGATGGCACCCCATTGGGCAATTTGAGATTCATTTAATAAGAGAGCTCTTTATTAAAGTGTGAGCAGACTGTGTAGGGAAACCATGGGGACAGGGCAGAATCTGGAGGAGGAATACAACTATGTTCAGTAGCCACACTGGGGTTGAAGGAATGAGAAGGGCCTGGAGACACTGCGGGATGAGGGACTATGACAGGAAGCAGGGGCATTCCCATGAAAGGAAAACCCCAACCTCATCCTCCTTTATACCATCCCATTTCCTGACACTTGACCCAAGGCAACCAGAAGCCAGAAAACAGACAGAGGCCTAGGAAAGCGCATGAAGTGGATCTGGGGGAATGAATAGAAGAGTGGTTGCTATTATACCTTCAAACCTAGTCACAGGGCCTGAATGAAGCATATTTTAGTACAAATGCTCACGGAATCTAGTGTTGCATGTCTCAGTCCTGCCCTCAATTCAAGAAAAGCTTATATAAATAGTCTGGATTATCACATGTAATATTTTCTTCCTCATCTGTAGTATGGCATTATTTTTATCTCAATTTGTTTTCCACATATTCAACACATTTTTACAAAATAGGCTGATATCCACCCAGATTAAGGATCTTGTATACAACATGTGGTGATTACCGATGGCCAATATATCCCCTAGAAAACTAGCATCCCTGGATAGTTATTTTAAAGTTTATAATTCCCTCAGCCATATATTTCCATTAATTTTGGCAGAAATAAAATCCATTTTTCTTATTCTGGTTTTTACTCTAATTATCATCTTAATTATATATGTTGGAAAGTTTATTAGGTTTGACACACTCAAATGCTACTAGGATCCAATGAATACTTACCTATCTAATCTTTTTTTCCAGTAAATAGGGTGTATTCCAGATTCATTAAAGTTTGTGATGTCACTCCTAAAAAGTATTAATACTGCTCCATATAATGCATGTGTGTTTTCTTTTTAGACTGCAGCTATCATTACACAAAGTGGTCACTGTATCTTTATATACAACTATTGAAAAATAGAGATGGATCCATGAACTAAGGGCTAGGACCTGAAATAACAGAATGCAGAATTTCTTTCTGCTGGTTACACTCCACTAGCACTCCAGCCCGGTCCTTGGCAAGGTTCCTCCCTGCTCAAAACCATGCAACGTACTTCTGTTTGTTTGGCTTTGTGTTAAGCAGTTAATAAGCAGTGTGTACCCAGAAGAAGAGTAACTTCTTGAAAAGTAGGTTTGTTTTCCTTCAGGCAGATTCCATGGGCCACAATGCTTAAAGGTTCTCTTCTCACATTGAACTTTGCCTGAATCCCTAGATTCAACTCTAAAAATGTAAATTCTACCAGTGCCATATTTTATGTCCCGGGGACAGGGGTGTTAAGTGGAAATGGTTGTGGGAGCAGAAGCACATCTGCGCATCAGTGAGATTTCTTTGAAACTACATGAAGGCCCTGTTTGCTCTCTAACTTCTAACATGCCTTTCAGTTGAGCAGCATAACAGCGGAAGTGGGGCTCAAGGAGCAGAAAGGGCACCTACCAGACGCAGGGTGGAGCAGGAGGGCGGGGCAGTTTGATGACATGATGGCAATTGTAACCATCATGACCTCAAATGTGTGTGTGTGTGTGTGTGTGTGTAACACATTTATACACTTTTGTATTGGAAATATTCATATTAGAAATTAATTGAGTACTATATATATATATATATATATATATACACACACACACATTTTTCATATTGAAAACAAATTGAGTAAAGATAGATCTGGTCAAAAACAGGACAATGCAACATGCATATGAATTAAAATCCAGACATTTATCTAAAAATATAAGCATCATAATGCAGGCAGAAGTCATATAGCTTAAAGCATGTAGGACAGGCCATTGAGGTGCAGAGATGAAAACTTTTAGTTAAGAGACTTGGGAATGAAACATTAGGAAACTGAGATGAAGAGAGGAAAAACAGATTGGAATGGAAGTCAGTGCCAATGCATGAATAACACAGCAGTAGCAAAAAATGGAGCTTGCCTTTTTTGCAACTATTTCTTGGCAAGGGTTAGAAGAAATCTTAGATTGTAGTTAAATTTGAATTAGCAGCAAAACAAGATTTGGTAAATTGATAGTGGGAAGAATAGATTAAATGGGATCGATATTCAGCTTATGATGCAGAGGTTGTATTTTGTGTCTGTGTCTGAGCGTTGATATTATCTTTGTCCTCATATGTTCTACTTTATTTACAGAACAACACTATCAAAGACACATGGGTTTAAGACAAATCCTCTGCAATGTTTGCTAAAACTGTTGGCTGTAGATTGGAATTTTGCATAAAATTTATTTATAATATTATTTTCAACAAATCCAGAAGGTTTTAGTTATTTCACTATGAATAAATAGAAACAGAAATTAATTCTACACTTGGGCACAGATTGGAAAACAAATAGGATATATATATATATATATATATATATATATATATATATTATGACTCATGATCATAAATTTAATTATTAATAGATTCATTCATTTATTCAGCCAATCTTTCAACTAGTCCCTTATTCTAACTGAATTCCTTCTAAATGGCAGGCACTCTCCTAAATGGTGAAGTAACTTGGTGATAAAAGAAACAAGGTCTCTGTAACGACAAAGTTTCATAAGATTTAAGTAAAAAACTAGTGGCTAAAATAATTAAGAGGAATCTCTAAAGATAAAATAAAATATACAAAGAAGATACTTAGTGTGTTTAAAATAGTAATGGATTTATCCTTAAAAAATTAAGAATGAAGAAGAAAATGGTCATCTTTAGGAACCTCTCACTCAGTGTAATCACTTAATGGTTTTAGTATATTCATCTGTCATTGATGAACATTTCCATTCTCTTTTAAGGAAGGGATCATTCTGTATAAATAATGACTGACCACCTGGATGACTAATGAATGACCACCTTTTACAGCTGATGCATTATTCTTCAACCATATTCCACAGTGCCACACATTTCATTATACGGCTGTCACCATAACATGTTTATGTCCTAACGACACTTTGGGTATTTCAATTTTTAAAAGACACATAATTTTTGTTGCTGTGTCTTTGCTAGTGAATCTAGGTAGAATCATTTTCTTGCTGTGGACTATTTTCTTTTGGAAATTACAACTTGTGATATTTATCTTATGTTATTTTTTTCCCTTAAGGTGTTATTAGAACAGCTTTGCCAAACATGGACAGGGAGGTCAAAGAACAATACCAAGTCCTCATCCAAGCCAAGGACATGGGCGGACAACTGGGAGGGTTAGCCGGAACCACCACAGTCAACATCACCCTCACCGATGTCAATGACAATCCGCCTCGGTTTCCCAAAAGTATGTTCTTTCCTGTTAAGTCTAAATCAGTGCAGCTTTTGAAAAATGCTCTTACATTTCATCTAATGCTACCAGAACTGCAATGATTTTTCAGATACTTTTGGTCTTTGATAAGCATAGAGTAATGGATAAAAAGTAAATGACTTCAGATTTTCAGTTTTCCATTCGGCTCATGCACAGTGTGACTTTAATAGAAAATAACATAAATGAGTCAAAACTTGAACAAATGAGTCTTATGCTATCCATTTCTGTGAAAGTAAAATATTCACAATAGATTGGGATATTGCTCTAATTCATTAATTGAAAAGTATTACACTTGACAATTGCAATGTAATTTAAGACAGATTTCACATATATGCCACCATGTTATTTGGTATATCATTTCATTACCATAAGAATTCTCTGCCTTCCTTTTAGCGAATATGTGTTGAGTCATCCTCATATGCTTTTTTTATCAGAGAGATTAAAGGGATGCTATTTACATTACTTTAATTCTGTTTTATTTTGATTTTGCAATAGGTAAACATTGCTATAGTTTCAATGATAATAGAATGATTCATACATATATCTTCTCTGTTACTCAGTTTCTCCTTGAAAATGAATACTTTTCACTTGTGTTTTATCTAGTTTTCTTTTGCAGTGTTACATTTAACAGCCATTAGTACCTGTTCGATTTCTGATACTTTTTTAAGGTTTAGTTCAGTGTTCCTGGGATTTCTGATACAGAAACTACATGTTTCTATTTCTGGTTAAATAAGAAACTCAAGCAAATCGCTAGGTACTCATTTGCAGGAACAGTTTTTTTTAAAAAAAACAATAGAAAATTATTCTCTTCTTCTGACTCCAGAAGTAGAGTTTAAGTTCATCTAATAAAGTTATATAATGCTGAGGCTCTTAATGAAATGGGCATTTTATTCCTTTAGCTATGTGGTTTTTCATATTTTACTACTTTGTCATTTTTTCCTTAAATTTATTATCTATTTTTATGGAAATATATTTACTCAGTGACCATAAATTTTAATTGCCAATGTTATGAGCGGCAATTAGAAATCATCACACTTAGCAAATGTGAAAAATGGCTGGATATCATTTGTTGTGGTTAACAACACAGAGAGTCTTAGAGCAATGCTCTCCCTTACTTTGCCATTAAGGGAAACAGAAAACTATAAATAAATGTTAAAAAGGAGAAAATAATATGCATCTGATTATCTAGCACAAGAGAATAGTAAAGAATATGTTCCCAACACAGCCAGCATGGCTGTTGTTGGTTTTTCCTACTGCATTTATGTGACCAGCTGTAATAGCTAATTGACAAAGATGGTTTGGGAGATAATTCTGCTTGTGATACAGTGTGGCATTGGGTCTTCTTTTGGATCGTGTGCATATAAAATACATTCAGTCTAGATTCCAGAAAATAGAAGACGTCTTCCTAGAGAGTGTCAGTATTCTTACTCACAAGGAGGCTAGTGGAGCTTTTTTCAGATGAGGAATAGAAAACTCAGCCAATGGAAGGATAGAACTTTTTGTGGGTATGGATGAAGAGCGGTTTGTCAAAGTCTGGGAAGGCCGTAGGTACAGGGAAATGAAAATGCCTCCAGGGGAGAGGAGCTAGTATGCTCAGGAAACCAGGATGGGGTGTAAAATCCCACGGAATCAGGAAGGTCACTTCCAAATCCTACCTAATAAAAGGGAATCTGGATGAAGCGGTGAGCCTGTTGGAAGGTTGCATTCCTTCTAACTGGACTGAATATAAAAATCAAAAATCTGTTACTGGAAACCATTTGTTAGAACACAGCTGCAAGAGAGTCTCATGGCATACGCTGAATTGTCATCATAAACAGAGAAAAGAAAGGGCAGAAGAAATACACCAAGCAGATCCCTGTGATCAATTATTTTCTGCTTGTGTTACATGCATATTTGAACTATAGTCTGAACTTTAACAGGTGAGAGATATTTTTAAATCATGAGAAGACAAGGAGTGTTCACATTTTGCATGAATAAAAAATTAATCCCCTTGAAATGTTACATGCCTTTGTGTCAAGGCCTTTTTTTACTGTGCTGTCATTTGAATTACATCCTTCAGAGGAAAAGACAGAATCCATTTATAAACAGAAAGCTACCTCTTTAGAAGCCAATGCTCTTTTTGCAGAAATATTTCTCATGGGGAGCAATTAAACTGCGTATAAGACATAAAATTCCAAACTGAAATAATGACCTTTGGAATGTAAAAGTCAAAGTAACATATATTCCATCCATAAATAATAACTAGCTAAATTTCTTCATGCCTGTTAAGCAATTAGGAAAAAAATATCTTCCTAGAGGAACCTCATGAGTTACATTTTTCATTGCTTAAAAGGCACCAGATACTTCCTTAAAATGTACTAGTCCTATTTTGGGATTTTTGTGTGTACATTTACATATGTGGCATTGCTAAGCACCCACTACATTCATTTTTCTATAAATTTGTTAGAGGTGAAAATAAAAAGCATGTACATTTGTATCATTCAAATGTAAATCACTTGCTATTTTATTGCTGTAAAATAGATGGTTTGTGACCTATCAGAACTTTCTACACATGTGATGTGGTCAGGGTGACAGTGATATCGACTCATACATTACTATGCGTCATGCACTATGCAAGGTGTCTTGAATATATGTTTCCATTTAATTGTTATTATGAGAGTATAGCACCAGCTCAATTTTAGAAATAAAATAGCAAGGCTATATGATTACAAAATCTTAAGTAACTTTCCCAAGACCACGTGGCAACTAGGTGAGAAAACCAAGACCTGATTTCATGCAGGAACTTCTGATCACTCTCCTTCTTAGAAGGCAATTTTTAAGGGCTGAGTTTAGCCAAAAAAAAAAAAAAATCCTGCACATATCCCAGAAAACTGTCCATAAAAAGGCAGTAATACTGTTTTATAAATATAAATAATACCTGGCATGTGAAAAGAGCTCAGGTCAGTCATATGAAGGCAAAATACTTTCTTTGCAAATTTTCTCCATAGAGTTATGAAGCTGCCATCTACTGTAGTAAAAGATATCTGTAGCAGGTTTCCATCTGTTAAAATAAGCATGTTGACTGTTTCTGATACTTGAATTTTAAATGACTATCTAGCAAGCTGATCTAAGTTATGCATTATGAAATCAAATCAATTAAGTGATGTGCTTAATTCACATAAAGCAAAATATCCACACTTTTACCACTTGGTCTTTTTCTGCTGTATGTTAATTTTATAATGAATATAAAAATGACTGAAGTGAAATGAAGCAATTTTACTCAGATTAAAAAGTACATACTGATTGTTAATATAATTTCCATAGTATCCTTTAAAAGCTTATTTATTTTATTATCTTTGTAGTCTATGAAAATTACATTATAGTCCATTAAAAATTCCTGCACCTTTTATATAATATATATATATATATGGCAAACTATAAGACAAATATCTACATACATGTAATATCTATATTATAACTGCAGTAATACTCCAAAATAGAAATATGATCAAAATAATTACTGCCATAAATACAATATGGTAATTAGATCTAACTGGGATCGTCCTATATAGTAAAAGGCTAATATGCAAATCAACTCAACAGTGGAACAACAAGTTGTTATGACGCACACTGACCAGCAGGGGCAGACCCTCAATGCAGGAGCTTCCCCCTGGTTGTCAGTGCGCTCCCACAGGGGGAGCACCACTCAGCCAGAAGCCCTGAGTTGGGCCCATGGCTGGTGAGTGCAGCAGCAGTGGCTGGAGCCTCTCCCACCTTCGTGGAAGCCCTAAGGATGTCCAACTGCTGGCTTAGGCTCACTCCCCACGGAGTGTTTGTAGGACATCCCCTGAGAGCTCCCAGACTGCAAGAGGGCTCAGGCCTGGCTGAAAGACCCCTCCCTAGAACATGAATTTCATGCACCAGGCCTTTAGTTAAGAAAATATTTATGAATAAGATAATTTGAAAAGAAATACACAGTAAGAATTTAACAATAAAAATGAATATTAATTATAGACTGCCACAACTCTGAAATAGAAATGTATTATGTATATCTGTGAGATTTTGAACACAGAGGCAATATCTTATATCAGTATCTTAGAAAAGTAACTTTGATCACACAGTAAAGGCTGAAGTAGAGTGTAGATGTTACACAGACCGAGGGTAATAGTTTGGAGGAGATACACAGAGGCAGAATTGAGTAATGTTTCAGTGGCAGAATGGAAAAGACTTAGTCATATATGGAATTCAGAGATATCTAATCTAATAAAAGAGAAACATGTAAATTGACCATACCTCCACTACACCCACAAGCTATGCCCACAAGCCATGATCACAAGCCAATCAGGATCAGAAATGCAAATTACCCCAACTGAGATGGCAACTGCCATGGAGCTGGAGCAAGCAAGAGGCTTGGGTTACCCCCAGTGATGGAGGAAGCCAAGCTTCCCGCATGCCCTACTGGCCCTGAGCTATGCTCACGGCTACAAAGTTTCAATTATAGAAGTTAAATAAATTCCAGATATCTGCTTCCAGTCTGTAGCCATGGCCAGCCTGAAAATGGCCATTAGCCCCTCACCCAGCAGGCCGGGCACCCCAGCAGGGTCCCCTACCCCAAAGGGGATGTGGCCAGCCTGCAAACAGCCATCAGCCCCTCACCCAGGCTAGCCAGGCACCCCAGCAGGGACCTTCACCCTGAAAGGACTGTGACCAGCCTGAAAACAGCCCCTAGCCCCTCACCCAGGCTGGCCACACCCCCATGGTGTGAGGATTCCTTCTGGGGGGCTTGGCCAGACTGCAAACAAGCATTATCCCCTCACCCAAGCTGACCAGAGACCCCAGCGGGACCCCCACCCTGATCTGGGACACCCTTCAGGGCAAACCAGCCAGCCCCCACCATGCACCAGACCTCTATCCTATATAATAAAAGGGTAATATGCAAATTGACCCTAACAGCAGAACCACTGGGAATGACTGGTCGCTATGACACACACTGACCACCAGGGGGAAGATGCTCAATGCAGGAGCTGCCCCTGGTGGTCAGTGCACTCCCACAGGGGGAGCTCTGCTTAACCACAAGCCAGGCTGCCAGCTGCCAGCACAGTGGTGGTGGTGGGAGCCTCTCCTGCCTCCTTAGCAGCACTAAGGAGGTCCAACTGTAGCGTAGGTCTGTTCCCTGCTGGCAAGTGGACATCCCCCGAGGGCTCCCGGGCTGCCAGAGGGATGTCTGACTGCAAGCTTAGGCCTGATCCCCTGGGGAGCAGACCTAAGCCAACAGGTAGACATCCCTCCCGAGGGCTCCTGGGCTATGAGAGGGCACAGGCTGGGCTGAAATACCCACCCTGGGTGCACAAATTTTTGTGCACCAGGCTGTAAGAGAAAGAGCTTATAAAGAAAAAACTGAGTAGAAAGGTGGTTCCTCAGCTGCTATGATGACATTTGAGAGAGATGAGCAGGCGATGGTTGAAAATAGAGGGATCCTCAAAGAGAAGTCTGAGTCAAAGAAAAATTTCTCATGGACATAAACATAGAAGTGATAACTGCAGTCTGAAGCATGGATACAATTAGGCAGATTATAGAAGACACAACTCTCTTTAGATTTTATTTTATTTTATTTAAAAAAATATTTTATTGATTTTTTTTACAGAGAGGAAGGGAGAGGGATAGAGAGTTAGAAACATCGATGAGAGAGAAACATTGATCAGCTGCCTCCTGCACACCCCCAACTGGGAATGTGCCCCCAACCAAGGTACATGCCCTCGACCGGAATCGAACCTGGGACCCTTGAGTCCACAGGTTGACGCTCTATCCACTGAGCCAAACCGGTTAGGGCTCTTTTTAAATTTTAGATACAAGGAAATCCAGGAAAGAGAATGAACAATGATATAAGGAGAACATAAAATCTAACCACATAAAAACTTAATGCAGGGTGGGGCAAAACTACAGTTGTTCATATGGAAAATAATACAATAATTAATAATAATACAATAATAAACTCTGTGCTTTACACACTCACAACTGCAAATCTATTCTGTCCCACCCTGTACATAGACTTCTGATTGGTGGGTAATTTTTAATCATAGAGGTGAAGGCATCATAAAGTCACCATTTGTTTCAAATGTTTTAAATTTCTGCATTTCATATTTGCCTTATCACTGGTCTTAGTGTGTTCATATAGGAAAGGAAATTATACTTCTAAAGCATTTCTTTAGAAGAGTTAAACAGATTATAAGTAAAACCATAAAAATAAAAGACTTTGTTCATAAGAAATATATAACATTAACAAATACTAGAGAAAATAAATTACATCATTCAATGAATAATGTTGCATTGATTGCTAGTTTTATTGAAGTGTAAATGCAAAAAAAGTCTATATCAATATTTTGTATTGCATTAAGGGGATAAAAATTTTAATCCTTTTCCTCCAGAAGTTCTATGTATAATGGGGAGATGGTTAAGTTAATGGGAATTTATACTACCCACTAAAATACTACCCATTAAAATAAAATAAGTGATAACCTTACACACACAATGATATATGCATGTATAAGATGGACACTTAAATAACTACAGAGTAGACCTGAGAGGATTTTAAAGGAAATAGTACCAACACTGATTTCTGAAATCTGTAAGAATTAGACAGTGTGAGAACAAATGTGTACCAAAATATTTTAGACCATTGCAAAAACATGATGTATTAAAAAATTGTGAAAAATGGCAATGAAAAACAAGAAAATAATTTCACAAAAATTAACTGTAAGCTATCTTTGTTTTTTTTTAATTTTGTTTTATTGCTTAAAGTATTACAAAGAGTATTAGATAAGTCTCCATTTTTCCCCTTGACCTTCCCCCTCCTCCCCTACCCCCCAGTGTCTTGTGTCCATTGATTATGCTTATATGCATGCATGCAAGTCCTTCAGTTGATCTCCTAACTCCCCTCCAACCCCCCCCAGCCTTCCAGCTATAGTTTGACAGTCTGTTCAACACTGTTCTGCCTCTGTATCTGTTTATGTTTATCAATTTATAATGGTCTTTATTATCCATAAATAAGTGAGATCATGTGGTATTTTTCTTTCATTGACTGGCTTATTTCACTTAGCATAATGCTCTCCAGCTCCATCCATGCTGCTGCAAATGGTAAGAACTCCTTCTTTTTTACAGCAGCATAGTACTCCATTTTTCCATAGTGCGATGGTTAGCATTCTGGACTCTGTAAGCTAACTTTGAAATAATGGGGAATATCATTTATGCAGAGGGATGAGGAGGAGTAGGCAAATGAATCATTTTAGACATACTATATAATAAAAGCCTAATATGCTAAGTGTCTAGTCATTTGCTCGGCCATTCAACCAATCAAATTGTAATATGCTAATGATATGCTAAGGTCACTCAACAGCTCACTACGATGTGCACTGACCACCAGGGGCCAGATGCTCAACACAGGAGCTGCCCCCTGGTAGTCAGTGCACTCCAACAGGGGGAGCGCTGCTCAGCTGGAACCCTGAGCCGTGCTTATGGCTTGCGAGCTTAGTGGCAGTGGGAAGGAGCCTCTCCCACTTCTGCCGCAGTGCTAAGGATATCCAACTGATGGGTCCTGGACTGCGAGAGGGCGCAGGCCAGGCTGAAGGACTTCCCCAAGTGCACAAATTTTATGCACCGAGCCTCTAGTAAGCAATAAAATTGGAAGAAATAGAAATCATTCACATAATAAAAGACATGCAATTACAGAAGATGTAAACCACTATGTACGTACGTAATATATGAATTTGTGATGGATATTTAGAAATAAAATTTGCAAATCAATTAATTAGGTCCAGTTGAAAAATTTAGTTTGGCTAACAGAAACCAAAACATTATGAGAGAAGACTCTACCACCAAATTTAATTTTTCTAGACTCATAATATTTCAAAAAATATTTGTGAGTCCCTGGCTTGTGTTCTGTGTGGTTAGAGCATAGACCTGTGTGCTTGATGGTCACAGATTCAATTCCTGGTCAAGGGCATGTACCTGGGTTGCAGGTCCAATCCCCACCTCTGCTTGGGGTGCATTTAGGAGGCAATCAATTGTTGTAGTTGTAACTCTGTCACAGTCACATTGAGGTTTCTCTCTCTCTCTTCCCCCTCTCCTCTCTCTTCCTCTCTCCCTTCCACTCTTTAAAATCAATGGGGAAGATATTTGTGAGAAGTAAAAGCTTTTGGTGAATAAATATCACCTTGTATATTTCAATTCCAAATATTTTTCAGGAGCTTAGTTTATAAGATGCTAAATTTACTGATAATTTGGAATAAAGCTTTATGGGGCTTGTGTGTGTGTGTGTGTGTGTGTGTGTGTGTGTGTGTGTGTATGAAATTATTGGGTAATATCACACTTCCTAGAGAAGTATCCATCCACTGGATTTTGTTAGATCAGAAATTATATCGACCAAGACAAAAGAAGAGTTTACATATTTAATGGAGCTTTTAAGAAAATATTAAATGTACACCAGAAAAGTGGCTGAACAATGGAAAGCTCTTGATGCACTTGAAATGTTATGAACTGTTGCCAACTCTTCATCATGTTTGCTATTATGTAATGGGAAGAGTGGTTAGTATATAAATCACATTTATTAAAAATAGATATTTTTGAGATCAGAAACACTTGTCATTCTGGCATTCATTAAGTCATATAAGTAGGTTGTTTTTCATTGCTCATTTGTAATTGGTTTGATTGGGATTTCCAATCCAATCTCTTGAAAAAAAATATTATAAAGAAATTCATTTTTCGAGGAAACATAGTTATATACTTATTGAATTTACACATTTGTAGACCTATAGTATTAAACATAAAAATTTTGTACTTGAAAGCTGGAAGCTAGGTAATAAGAGTGAGAGAACTGGGAAGAAAGAAGAGGTATAACAAATGCGGATGCAGAAACAGAAGCCATTTCATCTTTAGAGTTATATCTCTTCCCCAGAACGCTCTTAACATCTCCTAGCTTTCTTTTCTCTGTATCATTGATTTTGCTCAATAAGCACTGAAAAGTGAAACTTTTACAAAGTTAATCCTACCCACTCAATCCACCCTTAATTGGAATTTGCATTTAGGGGTGTAACTGATTTGAGAAAAAAATTGAATGTTTTGCATTAAACACACACACACACAGCCTTCCATGTTAACCCAATATCGTCTCTATTTGACTAACACTGAGGCAATAAAACCAAGTAAAATAAAATCGTAAGACCAAATGAGTGATGGCAGGTTAGCTCAGAAATGTCACTTGATTGGTTCATCTCACTGCCTGGGAGTGCCTAGTTGTATGTTCCTCAGTTTCTTCATTTGTAGATGGGTAGAGTGATGTGCTGGAGCTGGCTCTCCCAGAATCTTACATCCACTTGTGTACACCTCCCAACTCTGTGTTCAGTGATGCCGCACTGGCACATAAATACTAAAACGAAGGGCTTGCAACGGCCCGCCCTCCCTCTCTGACCGAATTAGTAAAGATTTACTAGGATATCACTGATTGAGAATTATAATAATAGTGTCTACCTCACAGTCTTCATATGAGGATGAGATTAGTTTATAAGAGAACGTGTTTAGACAAGTTCCTGGAAAATAGCGAGCACTATACAAATAATTGCTATTGTTACTGTAATATAATGTACCTCTTCTACTTAAAGAGTACTAGCTATTTGAAAAGTTCTTCCTTTCATGTTGATTTTCTAGAAGTGTATGCATTTTCTCCCACCAGCCCTCTTCATGGTAGAAGGAATGAAGTTTCTACTAAGAGTGATAGACATGACCCCTTTACCCTTGCCCTGCAGAAGAGACTGCAGGTGGGGGGAGGGTGGGAAGAGCAGACATATGGATGAGAGTTAGCAGACAATTGCAGTGATATAGACAAGAAAACCGTGAGTTATTAAATCTATCTATAATAGTGGCACAGATGGCTGAAATGGCAGTATGTGATCTGAGTTATTTTTAAGAGGTAAACAATCAACAATTTTAATGAATGTGCTATGAAAAAGAGGGTTCTAGTTTTGAGGATAGAGAGATTGTACTGTTACTTGCTGAGACAGTGAATATTAAAAAGGGTCTTCTTCTGGAGGCATAGCAGGTCCACAAGCTTAGTTTTGAATATGTCCAGGCAGAAATGCCTGGGAGATATCCAGGTGAAGTCCTGGAATCAGGTGATGCTTTGTCATGTAAAAAACTCAAACATGTATATAGGCTGGAAATAAATATAAAGAAGTTTTAGCATGAATATAAAAAATGAAGTCAAGGGATTGATGAAATTCTTGGGAAGAAGAAAAGCTCGGATAAAACAACCTGAGATAATGGTTCCTGATTGTGATTGCAAAGCAGAACAGCAGGCAATTTAGTCAATCCCGCGGTTCAGGTCTAAACTCAGAATAATTAAATTAGAATCCCTTGGGCAGTCTTTTTATGCCTTTTTAAAAGAACAAAACAAAACAAAAAACTTTCCATATCATTTCAATATGCAGCCAAATTTTAGAATTATTTATTTCCGATTCTATTTATTTATTCAGATTCTCTTTGAGAACACCGGCAAAGGAAGCTAAGAAGAAAGATGTGGATGGAGGAAAACCAGAAAGATAGAGTGTCACAGATTTTAAGGAGCAATGTGTTTCAGGAAAGATGGAATCCACACGAGTATCCAATGCTGCTTATAATGAATTCAACTAAAAAAGTTGTCACTGATTTATGGACAAGGTTGTCATGGAGATCTCAGGGGAAAATGTTTTTTAATAGAGTGGCTTGTTCAGATACTAGATTAAAGCTGCTTCGTGGAGTGATTATCTGGTAGGAATGGGTAATAATGAAGATCTTTGAGAAGTTCTACTAGAAAAGAAAAAGCAAATCAGGAGGCTGGCTAGGATCAGATGTAGGACAAGGGAAAAATTTTGTAATGTGAGCGAATATAAGCAGCTTACAACTATTTGGAAGTATCTCATTTGAGAAAAAGGGCTGAATGCAGAGAAGATAGACTCTGTAGTGAGTAGTACGATACTTACCAATTGCTGGAATTTAATAAGAGGAGACAGACTAAGACAGTGGTTTTCAACCTTCCTAATGCCATGACCCTTGATACAGTTCCTCATGTTGTGGTGACCCCCAACCATAAAATTATTTTCATTGCTACTTCATAACTGTAATGTTGCTACTGTTATAAATCATAATGTAAATATCTGATACACAGGATGTATTTAGGCGACCCCTGTGAAAGGGTTGTTTGACCCCCAAAGAGGTTGCAACCCACAGGACCGCTGGACTAAAAGGTCATCTCAATTGGAATTGGAGAAGAGGAAGAGGAAGAGGAAGGTATACAGATAAAACCATAGATTAATGTTGAAGTTTCCACTGGAAGCCAAGATAAAATAGAAACCACATAGCCAAGTGTGGCCCCAGAACAAAACTGAATTTTCAATTGAAATGTCAGGATGCATTTTAGACTCTTGAAAAAAAATCCATGACAACAACCCTATTTGTATCCTTTTAACCCACTTTTTATGGGGTGTGGAATGGAGGGAAAATTTGTGTGACAGATTTCTTTGGAGAAGCCATGCTGAATCCTTATCTGATAAAAGTAAGGATTAGAGCTGCCCTTCTCTCACTTCTCAGGTCTGGAGAGGGAAGCCTTCCCTTCAACAGGGACCAATAATAAAGTCCAATACACTTTCCCAAACCCTGGGTAAAATTCATGGACTGATGCCTGCCTCATGCTTCAAAATGCTAAAGTGTTTTGAGAAAGAGCAAGACAGAAGGACAGCTTTTCTTTTGGGAAAGTAATGACAGCCAACAAAAGGAGTTAAAAATGTGTAAGCAGAAAGGAGAACCAGCCCAGAGTCATTTTAAAGCCTGCCAAAGAGATTTTCTTAGGTGAGACTGCGTGTGTGGAATGGATGGCTCGGAGATGCAGAGCTTAAGGAGAACATTATATCGAAGCACAAGGAATGCCTTTGTCCGGGTCTGTAGTAGGAAAAACTTCTGAGAGCCCTCAAAAGTGCCACCAGGAAGAGTCAGTCCCGGAGAGAGAAAAACTACCCACTAAATAGAACAGCCCCGTTCCTTAGCTTTGCTGCCTCCTCTGGTTAGGCAAAACCACCCTGGCAAGTAGAGGATGAGAAGGAGGAAAGCCTGCTAAGCCCCTCATACCCCACGTTCCGTCTGCAATTGGTCCAGTCTGGCTTGGAGACTGGTAGCAGACAGGAGATGTCTTACTTTTGTGTGAGGATTGAAATACTGATTGCTATGCTAGACTGAACAATTCTGATGCCCAAACCTAGATTTTGGGAAATTAAAAGGAACACCAGACTGTCTATTATTTAACAGTGGGCAGAAAAGACAAAGCTTACTCTCACTGAAGGAAATTTAAAGAACCATAGGAGACAAAGACAAGCACATTTTTATTACATTTGCATGTTGTGCTTTTGTAAACAGTAACACATGGGAGATGGTTTGCAGGTTCTGAAAGCTGAGCTGTCTTTCTGTGTGCTATGATTATATTTCCCTGTGAAACATGAAACCAAAAAAAGAGAAAAGAAATAGTAAAAATTGTAAAACAGAGGTTTGGGGAGAGTTGGTCACTTTAAGAGTTATAATGAAATGGTTGCCTTCACTAGTTTGCGTATTTTGCAGCCACTCTTTAAAAAAATATATATATACACTAGGGGCCCGGTGCACAAAAATTTGTGCACTTGGGGAGGAGGGAGTCCCTCAGCCCGGCCTGTGCCCTCTCACAGTCTGGGACCCCTCAATGGATGTCCTATGATGGCCCCAGTCTGCCAGGCGCCTTTTTTTGTGTGTGTGTGTGTGTGTGTGTGGCCACTGGGGACCTGCCCCCAGCTGCATCTGAGGGAGGCTCGGAGCAGTCCTCCTGTGTGTGTCTACCTTCTGGGGACCTGCCCCCAGGCACACCATGGAGGCTTGGAGCAGGCACCCCCTCTATGTTGATCTCTCAGACTCTTGCCCTCCCCTGCATGTTGTTCTCTTTTTTGAGCTGTGGCCAGGGCTGCGGGCGGCCTGCCTCCCAAGCTTGCCTACTGCCCATCTTCCTCCAGCCACCAGAAAGCAGGGAAAACCCCGCCTCATGGTCAGGCCAGCCTTCTCCTGCTCCCTGATCCCCGGAAGGGACCTGGGAAGTCGCCAAGCAGGCCGCCAACTCTTTCCCACTCACCCGTCCCCTGCTGCCTTCCTTTCCCACTTCCCGGTGCCGC
>PVJC01021595.1:0-28095 GCA_004026665.1 Murina feae
CTACAAACACTCCAAAAACTTATAAGAAACCAAAAAAAGACCCCAAATAGCTGCAGTAATCTTGAGAAAGAGGAACAAAGTTGGAGGGATCAAACCAGATAGCAAGTTATACTACAAAGCCACTGTAATCAAAACAGCCTACTCCTGGCACAAAAACATGCTAGTAGAACAGAATAGAGACCCCAGAAATCCACCCAAACCATTATGTTCCATTACCATTTGACACTGGAGGCAAGAGCATACAATGGAGTAAAGACAGTCTCTTCAATAAATGGTGTTGGGAACATTGGACAGATATATGGTGTAAATCTAGTTTGTCTTATATGAAAACATAAGTTTTTGTTTTTTAATGTTCATTCTAACTGTTCATATCCTTTCACTTTCAACTTTTGTGTGGCCATAGATGTTAATTGTCTTTTGTAAACAGCATATAGGTGAATTTAGTTTTTTTGTTTATTTTATCCTGACAACCTCTATTACTTAATTGGCTATCTAATCATTGTATTTTTTATTTAGTATATATTTCAGTTTATTTCTAGTATCTTAAGATATTTTCCATTTTTATTAGTTTATTTTTCCCTTCTTGATAGTTGGGTTTTTTTTAGTTATTTTTATCTCATTTTTCCCCTTTATTATTCTGTAAATTATACTATTGCTATGATTTTAGTGCCTAATTTAGTGTTTCAAGTATATATATTTAGTTAAATAATAAATGTAAATTTAATGATAACCTCCACTCTCTGTTACCATCCCTCCGTTATACATTTTTTGTAATGTTTTAATTATGTATTGTTTTCTTTTTTCCATTATTTGATGTGTATTTTAATAATTTAGACTGATTCATATATTTTCTAGTTTCTTTGTGTATCTTAGGAATTCATTTTGGAATCATTCTCTGTTTTCCTGAAATATTTGAATTAGAAATGCCTCTGGTGAGGGTCCATTGGGGCTTAGACTAAAGTCCCCAATTTTTCTTTGTTCTTAAGAGTCTTAGCTCACACAGGGGTTTCAATTCTAACTCTGCATTGGGCTTGCTCTAAATGTCTCATCTGCAAAACCTCCCAAGACATTCATCACCCACTTAACAATCTGTTTTCTATTCCCTTGCCTTTCTCATGAACTTAGGTTGGTATTTCAATATGTATTTCTTGTAATTTTCCCATCATTCCTAGGCATTTGAGAGCGAAAGGATTTTCAGAAACATCATCTACCACATTGCTGGAAATAGTTCTTAATATTTTACTATTTTCTTGACATCTTAAAATTTCCTCACTTAAAGGGTAATGTTTACAATGAAAATAATATCTAAGAACATATTGTAGATATAAAAAGCAACGGTGTCCCTGGAGAATTCCTCCCAAGTTAGTGGGCAAATGCCAGGACAGAGGAAAGAGAATTGGATCTTGGACTAGCATGTAAAATACTTGACAGAATAGCAATCCGGGGCAGTGATGGAGAAGGTGAAGGAAGCGCAGGACCATAAAACTGGGAAGAAAGGTGCTCTAGCAGAGAAAGGGCCAACCTTGTGAGGAGGAATGGAAGCTGGAGAAAGGAAGGATAATGTGAGAGGGAAAGGCAGATTCCAGCTAAGACAGACAGAGATTCTGGGATCTCAGGCTGTTGGAATGTAAGGAGGGAGAATGGATGGTCTTCGGGTAAGGGAGTCGTTAGTGATCATGAAGAGCATCCTGTTATCCGTATGTCCATGCCAGGACAGTGTGTCGGCTACCAGCCTGCCCCGAGAGGCTGCTTTCACTCAGATGCCAGTCCTTAATTCAGTCAGTTATGGCCAAGGACACAGGGTACCCCTACATCAAGCTGAACAGGAGCAGATGCCAGTGGCCCTTTTTATTCAAATGGGAGCAGTGTGACTGGGAGGCACGTCCAATACAGGTTGCTGATAAGCAAAAAATAAAACAAAATAAACCTTTAAGATAAGGCCTTCACATTCCACGACTGATAGAAAATAATTTTGACACCCTAGAAGACTTATCACTATACCACAAGTAATCAAAATCTCATAGGCAGTATGGTACTGGGGCTATAATAATAATGCTAATAGTTACTATTTATTTTATAATTGAATGTATTTTACAAAGATGATTTTCAATTCAAGCAGGAGTTTCTATTTATTACACAGATGAGATGTCTGAGATTTTACAAACATCTGGAGCCACCTGTAGCACATGATGATGCTATCACTTAAATCTAGGTCTCTCTTCACTTAAAGCTCATAGGTTTTATGTTGTTGTTACTTTTGTTTTTGACTCTGCAAACCTGAGTATTTTTTAAAACTGGTAATATAGTTAAAGAACAAAATAGAAAAGGTAATTTTGACACTGGAAATAGTTTAAATGTTAAAATCTGTGAAGCCCAGTTTCCCAAGGAATTTTAAGTAATCTTCCCCCACCTGAAACTTGGTTGTGTGCCCCAGGGAAGTACAGAAAGGAAGTAGTAGGCATAGTTTCCCTGTGTTGCCCCTCAGGCAAATTGATAAGAAATAAATAAGACAAACTGTTAGATGCTACAAGCTGGCTTCAGAAAGAATTTGTGAAATAGTCCCTCTGGCGTTCAGGTGGAATCATGTCTTTCTCTGTGAAGTCTGACCAATTTGGCATCAACTGTTACTATAAAACTCTTGCCTTCTTGACTGAACATGCCCTCATAATTTTTCATATTTTCAAAAATCCCTCTTATGTGTAGAGTAATTATTTTTTTGGTTTGTAATTCCATGTTATATTTTCTTGTTTACATTTTTTAAATTATACTTTCTACAAAATTTGGCACATTGCTGGATATACAGCTAGTGCTCAATAAGCATTATATTGTAAGTAATGATTCTAATGATGAATTAGTTTTTTATCAAACAAAATTTACTTTTGCAACTAATTATACTTATACCATTAACTTGAAGCACATCAATTCTATCAATTTTTCAATTCAATCTAACAAATGAAAGAAAATGGGTTATGTCCCAGGCTGTCCTTTTTCTAAGGAGTAAGGCCCTGTGCTTCCTCTCTGATGCCTGGTCAACCACCTTGGAAAGAAGAATAAATTCAAACACTAGTACTGAGTCATGCACCTCTCTGAGATATTCATGTGGGAAATAATACCTATTTCTTTGAAGCCCTAACTCTACAATGAGTAGTACAGAGAAATTTATTAATGTAAATTCATTTTTTGTACCCAGGTGTTTTTCATATGTTCAAGAAAGCCTCTCCCTCAAAATTCCCGACTAGTGTAAGAGATCACCCAGCTTTTATTGGAACCAAAGCCGAGCCAAGTCTCGGCTGCCCAGAGCCATTCGTCAGATGTGTCCAGTGTGGTACAGTAGTAAAAACAACAGCAACTGATACTCAATCCTAGGTGGGACCTATCGGTGTGGAGAGAAACTTGGAAAGGGAGACTCGAAGCTGATGGGATGGCAGGTCGAAATAGATCTATAAATTTATGACTGGAGTAGGCACATATAAGGAGGTGTTATATTACAAATGAAAATGATAGTGAGGAAGTGACAGTATCCCTACTCAAGAATTCTCTGAAGGGATATGATTACAGTGCCTTAAGAAAGATCATTCTTATGAGCAAAGTTCTCCATAGTATTTGATTACTTCTTGAATTCTGCATCTTCTTTTTGGCCTCCTTTAGAGGGGTATGTGGTTGACTAACATTCTGGTAGTTGACAGTAGTCAGAGTTAATGGAAATGTTCCCTTTGGAACCTACCGTCTATATATATAAAGCCTAAGCAACCATTCCACTGTTCCACCAGTAGCTATGACATGCAGTGACCACCAGAGGGCAGACACTCAACACACAAGCATGGAAACATGGAACAGACTGATGAATCTCAGAGGGAAGGGGGGAGAGGGTGGAAAAGATTAACCAAAGATCTTATATGCATACTAGAGGCCCTGTGCATGGATTTGTGTACCAGTGGGGTCCCTTGGCCTGGCCAGTGGGGATTGGGCTGAAACAGGCAGTCTGACATCCCCTGAGGGATATCAGACAGGCCAAGGGACCCCACTGGTGCACAAATCCGTGCACCAGATCTCTAGTGTAATTATATAAAACTACTAGGGGCCCAGTGCACAAAAATTTGTGCACTTGGGGGGTGGGGGTCCCTCAGCCTGGCCTGTGCCCTCTTGCAGTCTGGGACACCTTAGGGGGGATGTCCACCTGCTGGCATGCCTGGCCAGCCTGGGTGAGGAGCTGAGGGCCATTTTCAGGCTGCCCACAGCCCCTTCAGGGTTCGTGCACTGGGGGGTGGGAAGGCTGGTGAGTGCAGGCCTGGACGTTTCCCACCGGAGGGCCCACAATTACACACGCCTGGTGGGCCCCCACCGCTGAGGGGACACACCTGGCACAGAGTTGGGTGACAAGCCAGGGGCGGACGCTGGTGCAGAATCCCTCGGTGGAGCCAGGCAGTGAACAGGCTTTGGATTCTCCGCACTGTGCAGCAGACGCTCCCGCACACCCTGTGGAGGCCCCTGGGGGGTGGGTGAAGGTAGCGGACCCTGGACGGGTGTTCCTGGACACCCCACAGAGGCCACCAGGGAGAGCCAGGCAGCAGACCCAGGACAGGCGTTCCTGGATGTCCCACAGAGGCCCCCGGGGGGCAAAGCCAGGCAGCAGACCCAGGAAGGTTGCTCCTGCACACCCTGCAGAGGCCCCGTGCTCCTGCATGCCCGGGGGAGGCCCCCAGGGGGTGGAGCCAGACAGTGGACCTGGGACAGGCACTCCTGGACTCCCCGAGGAGGCCCCGGGGGGTGGAGCCAGGCAGCAGACCCAGGACAGCTGCTCCTGGATGCCCCAAGGAGGCCCCAGGCCAGACCCCCTCCTCCCACTGAGCTGACACACCTAGCACAGCTATGCTGGCCTGCTGTGGAGGCTCCCAGTGCAGAGCCTCCCTGCCAGCCTCCATCTTGGCTGGGTTAATTTGCATACAGCCGCTCTGATTGGCTGGTGAACGTGGCTGTGAGCAGAGGCTCAGCCAGCCTAGGCAGGCAATTGCAACAGAAGCCTTTGGTTTGCTCTAGCTCCATGGCTGTTGGCCTCCACCTTGGCTGGGTTAATTTGCATATAGCCGCTCTGATTGGCTGGTGGTAATGGTCAATTTGCATGTTTCTCTTTTATTATATAAGATAATCATTGATCAAATCATTGCAAAGAGGTTCACCCTCATTTTTAAAACACTGTCAAGCATTATTTTCTTCTAAAATTTTTAACTAAATATTTTATTTAAAATGTTTTTATGGCCCTAGCTGGTTTGGCTCAGTGGATAGAGCATTGGCCTGTGGACTCAAGGGTCCCAGGTTTGATTCCGGCCAAGGGCATATACCTTGGTTGCCAGCACATTCCCAGTGGGGAGTGTGCAGGAGGCAGCTGATCGATGTTTCTCTCTCATTGATGTTTCTAACTCTTTATCCCTCTCTCTTTCTCTCTGAAAAAAACACTAAAATATATTTTTTTTAAAAATGTTTTTATGCTTTATTTTTATGCCCAAAATATTTTTATGTTTCTATGTACAAATTATTTATTTGATTGCATCTATCCTGGCCTTGGATCATATAAGAATTCTTTTAAACAAATTTTTTTTTAGGAAAAAATGTATCTTGTTTATTCACAAAATCATTTTAATATAACTTCTTAATTCAACTCCCCCCCCCCCCCACAAGAATGGTAATCTCTTACTACACAGAGATTTCTCTATTTTGTTGTTCAGGATTTTCACTTGTTAACATCGCAGAACATTTCACTGCTGTGGTTAAATATCCATATAAAATTTTTGACTCTTCCTACCTCGGTTTGAATAAATGTTCATGATATCCTATATAATAAAAGGGTAATATGCAAATTGACCCCAATAGCAGAACCACTAGGAATGACTGGTCACTATGACACACACTGACCACCAGGGGGCAGATGCTCAATGCAGGAGCTGCTTCTGGTGGTCAGTGCATTCCCACAGCGGGAGCTCTGTTCAGCCACAAGCCAGGCTGATGGCTGCCAGCACAGCGGTGGTGGTGGGAGCCTCTTCTGCCTCCTCAGCAGTGCTAAGGATGTCCGACTGCAGCTTAGGCCTGCTCTCCACTGGCAAGTAGACATCGCCTGAGGGCTCCTGGGTTGCCAGAGGGATGTCTGACTGCCAGCTTAGGCTTGATATCCAGGGGAGCAGGTGGACATTCCCTGAGGGTCCCAGACTGGGAGAAGGCACAGGCTGGGCTGAGGAACCACCCCCCCAGTGCACAAATTTTTGTGCACCGGGCCTCTAGTAAATATTATAAAAGACATTTTTTCTCTACTTTTAAGCTTCTCTATAACCTAAAGAACATTGTACAACATTTCACAATAGTATTGCCCTCCCACCTTTCTAAACTCAACCCACACCAATTTCTCTTTCTACTTAAACACTCACTATGTATGTGACCATAAATATGTTACATGATCCCAAGATAAATCTTTGTTTTATCATTTCTAATCATATTAGTATTTATTTCAACCTATTAATTGGTATCGCTGTGAAAATATTTTACATTACATCATGATGTGTTTTGTAGATCAAGTCAATAAAAAATTGATATGGTGACAGGGTTGTATAAGCCAATGTATGAAAATATTTTGAAATAGCATAAAATTAAAGAGGTCTTTTTAGATATATCAAGCCAGGTCTTTATTGAACCAAAAAGGCCAGGCTAGATGAATAAAGTGCTGCAGATGCAACATAACCTGAAAGGTTCAAAGTATCCTAACATCCTTAGCTCCCCACTTCCCAGCCATACCGCTCTCCAACTCAAAAACATACATTAACTTCGGCAGGTAGAGAGGATTTTTTGTTTATTTTTCCCACTGACCTTCCATGGTTCCTGAAATTCTCAACCATAATTTATTCATCTGGGAGAAAAGTATAGTAATATAATTCAAATAAACTAGTACAGTCTGAGAACATAGACAATTAAATTTTGATAGAAAAGAGCAACAAAAAAGAAAGTCTCAGCCTAGAGTATGTGGATTTGAGGGGCAAAAATTGAAAACTGAGATGAAGTTTGTATGGAGGAGATGGAGCATCAAGAGACAAGGAAGGAAAAGGGAAATGCAATTTTTTGCCTTGTTAGCAGTCTTTCTTGGACTCATTAAGCCTCAGCTAGCAAAGAGAGGTCTGCTCTTTGGAATCCCAAAGGAAAACTAGAACAGATACTGTTTTCATTTTTTACACCTTGTCATGTGGCAAATTCAGTGTCCATTTTTAAGAAAAAATTTTTCTTCAGCAATGTATAAAAACGTGTGGGGTTGATTTAAATAGTTAATAGTAAAAGTATTAACTGAAATTAAATATTAACTATTTACGAAATTGGTCAGTAACATTTACCAAATATAGATAGTATGATTGCATTTTTTGTACTCTCTTTTGAAAAGTTTGTAGCATCTTCTGTTGTACTGTTGTAAGCTACATTTAGTATCTATTTGGGGGCAGTGATGTGATCTTAAAGGATGCCTAGTTGTAGGACTACTGCTCAACTGACTTGGCCCCTAAAAATGTGCCTAGATTATTTCAAAATAAATTAGATTTAGAGTTTTGATGATGCTGACCTGTAATTTATGGACGCATATATGTTTTTACTTTGTAAATATAGTTCATTTACCCCTAAAATGCAAGGCAGACGGATGGGGACTTCAGGAAGAGCCATCACGAAGAGCACCAGTGTGAGTGGAGAGATGTACACACTGGAGCATAATGATGGCAGCCAGTCGGACACGGCCGTGGGGACTGTGGGAGCAGGTGGGAAGAAACGGAGGTCCAGCCTGAGCGCTAAGGTGGTCGCCATAGTGTCTCGACGCAGTAGAAGCACATCCCAACTCAGCCAAACAGGTGAGTGAAGCGAATGCAGCTTACGTATCCCAAGGTCTTGCTGGAGAGACCAGAGTGGATCTCCGTGCTGTGGATTGTGATGGGATCGTAGAGTGCAGCGGTTCTTCTTTGCAAAGGAAGTTACTTTTTCTGTCTCTGGAAGTCTGTTACGTGTATGGGTTTTGTTTGTTTTTTCTATACAGTTGTCTAACCAAGTGTAATTGTCAACCTGTCATGTGGTCAGATACGTTTATTTAAATTAAAATAAAATTAAAGTCATGTTTATAAATATGCAAGGAAATGCAAAGAAGTATTTAAGATCTAAATTGATTTATATACAAGAAAAGCAACAGGATTTTCCTTTTCAAAATGTTCCGCAATACAATTATTTATATTTTTGGCCTTATCTATATTTTCATAGAAAAGAAGGTCAGTTGTGCAACTTGAAATTTAGTGTTTATGGCACTCTATGAACATAAAAATTGAACTGTAATGTTAAATTTTCAATGCAAGTGAAAACCTGCAGTTATCTTTACTTTAGAAAAATGGGTCAGTGGATTTGTGCAAAGAATAATGTTTTAATACAAATTGACTTGCAAATATTTTTCTACTGCTTATAAATCTTAAAAGCTTTTATGTCCTCAAGGTATTTAGGAAAAAAGCAAACAGGAAGATGGTTATTTCTGTATTATAAAATTTTAAAAAAACTGTGTAAGATTATATAACATTTGGTTAGATATGCTAACAATTCATTACTATGCTCAGTACTATGGAAAATGAAAGGTAAGAGAAATATTGAACTGATTTCCATTGTCAGCATCTGTCTCTCCTGTTATAAACATTGGTACCATTTTTTGTTCCTTAACAGCAAAAGAGTTGTCCACAAAGTTTACTTATACAAAAAAACTTTCATGAAATCCTTTTCATGGTTGACTTGGCACCCTGGAAAGTACCTGTTTAAAATTATGCATGCTACTGGACAGATTCACACATAAATTGGAGAGAGAAAAGTTTGAGCCATTCAAAAATTGAACTAATAATACAGCTACTTATCTAAACAGAGGTTTGTCTTTCTGAAAACCATAGGTTTAGACAAAGTTGATTAGCTAGCGTCTCTGTGATAGACCTGCCTCTGTGCCAGCTGACTGTTTATTGTGAAGAAGCATTTATCTTCTTTAGGGTAAGGTTTCTTCCTTAGGATTAGGAGGTGTTCTTCCTCGTTTTGCTTTCTTTTTTTATGGTGGTGCTTCTTAGTTGATGGTGTTGATGTAATGATGCTTTATAGTGTGTGTGGATGAGCCTTTTACCACCATATTTCTAAATCCTCCATCACGTATGTGAAATGGAATGTTTTGTGGTCATTTTAGGAAACCATGTTTCCTGTGTGAGAAACTGCAGATTTAAGAGATGGCTTATCTTCTCCTTCTAACTTTCCACAGTCTATAGCTGGTTCCCTCTATCAGTTACTAGTTGAGTATCATTATGTTTTCTTAGAATAAAACCCAGCAATAAGTTTAGATAGGAACCATACCTGTGGCATAGCTTTTAATAACAAGTTCAAAGGATCACCATGGAAACACTCAGCCATTTTGCTTTATGAATTTAAATTTTGTTCCAGCTACGTGCATTATTGAATTGCAAATACCTACCTTCCAAAAAGTTGTATTGCTAGTAACTTACCTGGAATACCCTGCCATAAGAGACTGGGTTGCAATGTATGGGAGCATAAAGGACATTAGATTACAAAGACAAGATAACAAAACAGTTCTGCTCCAAAGTGATTCAGTGAGTGAACTTTGACTTTATCTTTCTAGGACTCTTTTCCTTTTTATTATTATATTAGGGGCCCGGTGCACAAAAATTTGTTCACTCGGAGGGGTCCCTCAGCCTGGCCTATGTCCTCTCACAGTCTGGGACCCGTAGGGGGATGTCCACCTGCTGGTGTGCCTGGCCAGCCTGGGTGAGGGGCTGAGGGCCGTTTTCAGGCTGCCCACAGTCCCTTCAGGATTTGAGTCTCTACTGGTGTGCCTGGCCAGCCTGGGTGAGGGGCTGAGCACCGTTTTCAGGCTGCCCACAGCTCCCATTGACCCAAGGTCCCAGCGAGGCTAGCTGGAATCAGGTTTCTGGGGTTTATTTATCTTTTATAATTGAAACTTTGTTACCTTGAGCGGAGGCCTAGGCAGGTAACAAGACCTCCTGTTTGCTTCAGCTCCACGGCCTCTATAATTGAAATATTGTTGCATGAGCAGAGGCCCAGCCGGCTTAGGCAGGCAGTTGCAACAGAAGCCTCCTGTTTACTCTAGCTCTGTGGCTGCTGGCCTCCATCTTAGCTGGGTTAATTTGCATACAGCTGCTTTGATTGGCTGGGGGCGTGGCTTGGCTGGTGCACATGGCTTCGGTGCCTGGGAGTGATGGTTAATTTGCATATTACTTTTATTAGAGTAGATAAGTTTGCTAATGTAATGGATTGGATCATGTCCTCCTGTGAGCTCTCCACATAATAAAATTTTATGTTTCTCTTCCTACATTGTAATTTTCCCTTTTCTTTGAGAACCTGTTCTCATTCTTGATGCTTCTAAAGTAAGTGGCAAAACTCAATTATCATTGTTCCTTGTTTCAGTGAATGGCCTGGTTTTTTCCCTCTTCTGCCTTCTATAGGTGATTTTTTCCCCTCTGTCAATGATTCTATTTCCTCTGTCCACTGAAGATTCAGTGACATTCAGAATTTCTCATTCTAAGAAATCTTATTTTCTATTACTTCACTTCTGCAAATGACCATCAGATCTGTATGTTCAGATTCTTCCTCACCCAAGAAATATTCCCTCATCGAAATGTCCCGTAGGAAAGCTCCTCTTGGATGCCCCACTGTAAACATGCTCAGCATTTCCACACATCCGAATGCTCAGCTCTTCCTTTCAGCGACAACACCTTTTCAATGGCTAAAAATTCTTAGAATCTTTTTTTAAATTTTCTTCTTAAACTCTGTCTTCCCCGGGCCCATCATCCCAGAAAAACAAACTATTTTTATTCAATTTTAAGAAACATTAGACAAGTTGATGTAAATACCCTTGTTGTGAAATAAAACTATTAATTCCAAACTGGTGAGGCTTTCAGGAGGCCCTCCAAAAGCAAGTGAAGAAAGAGTTCCTGACCCAGGAATATATTGTAATTGGTGAAGTTCTGGGTAAACTTAGGGCTAGACTTAGAATGTGAAGGAGATTGTACCTTGTGTAGGTTTGCTAAAGGCCAGCCTGAGGTACCGTGAGGATTTGGTCCCTCACTCACAGACTGTCTGTATGGTATCTCTGCAGTGGTCATCTCCTCCTCACTTGTAAATGAGGGCATTATTGGGAAGGGTATACAAATCTGTGATCAGTCACCCCTAAATACACCCTTGTAATTGCCTACAAGTATAAGGCAATTATGATAAGTACCATAGAATGGTAAGTATACATGAATAAATTGAATCTAACTGAATAAAATTAATAATAGGTTTGCAATGTAAGAGCTTTCTCCATGCACTCTTACGTTATATACATGCATGTGCGTGTACTTATAATTTCACTCTGTTATTAGTACAACAAATGTAGGAAGTACCATTATTACTACTCCCATTTTGAAGTTGAAGAAACTGAGGCATAGAGAGATTAGGTAACTTGCCCAAGGTCCCATTGCAAGTGATACGGCCAGAATTTAAACCCAGGATTCCTGGTGCCAGAGCCCATGTTCTTAATCACTGGGCTAGAAGGAGGGGTTTAAATAAGCTTCAGAAACCATTACTGCACAACTCTGTTAGTACCCCATAGGCACCAGGCCAGGCACTTAGCTAAGAGCTAGGAACACTAAATAGTTTGAATTGGGTATTATCCCTGACCTCAAAGATAACACATGACAAGAATAATAAGGTACATAACAAGTACATATTTCAGTTCAAAAAGGGCAATTATCTAAGCATCAAAGTGGACTTTTAGCTTTTAGGAAGAAAACATGTATATAACCCTGGCTGGTGTTGCTCAGTGGTCAGAGCATTGGCCTGCACACCGAAAGGTCTCAGGTTCAATTCCCAGTCAAAGGCATGAATCTGGGTTGCACGTTCAAAGATTCAATTCCCCCCGTTGGGGTGCTTGTGGGATGCAGCCAATCAATATGTCACTCTGCCATCAATGTTTCTCTCTCTCTCTCTTCCCTTTTCCCCCTCCCTTCCACTCTCTCTTAAAATCAATGGAAAAAATATCCTCCTGCCTGGCTGGCGTGGCTCAGTGGTTGAGCATCGACCTATGAACCAGGAGGTCATGGTTCGATTCCCAGTCAGGGCACATGCCCGGGTTATGGGCTCGATCCCCAGTGTGGGGTGTGCAAGAGGCAGCCAACCAATGATTCTCTCTCATCACTGATGTTTCTCACTCTCTCTCTCCTTCTCCCTTCCTCTCTGAAACCAATAAAAATATATTTTAAAAAAATATCCTCCTGTGAGGATTAACAAAAATTGAAAACATCTGTAAATGTAAATGATCAGCTTTTTTATTAGCTACTGCTTGATTTATTTTACCCTATATTGTTGAATAACTATCTCCAGTACTGAACCAGCCACAGTGCGTACTTCAGAATTAGTTTTACCTGGTGGAAGGAAATCATTCACAACTAAAATAACCAGGAACCAAAGAACTAAATGAGAAAATAGAAAGCAAATTGCCAAACAAAAAGTCCCCGTGCCATTTATGTTTGTGACCAAAAGCAGTGGGAAGAGCCCTGACTCGCTGGCTCCGTTGGTTGGAGCATGGTCTTATACACCAAAGGGCCGTGGATGTGATTTCCAGTCAGGGCACCTGCCTGGGTTGTGGGTTCCATCCCCAATTGGGGTGCGCGTGAAAGGCAACCAATCAATGTTTCTCTTTCACATCTATGTTTTTTACTCTCTCTCCCATCCTCAGTCTAAAATCAGTAAGTATATCCCCTGGCGATCACCAAGCTGTTGACAGTGTCCATGATTTTTGTGGGGTTTTTTGTTTTGTTTTGTATTGTTTGCTTTTTTGTTCAGTTATGCTCCCCCCCCAACCCCCGCACACACACACCCAGGCCTTCAATGCCCCATCCCTGACAGCTGTTGCCTGCTCTGTCTCTACCTCTCTCTCAGACCTATTGATATTACTTCTTCTCAAGGCAATGAACACATCTCATCCTCATTCTCACTCAGAATATGGGTCTAAAAGACTTTTTTCTTTTTTGCCTTGGCAATTTATCTCAATGAAATTAAACACTTCTTTCATTATAGTCACATGAATGAAACATTTCAGAAAGCCCATAATAGAGTTAAAAACTACATGGAGTTCATTAGTCACCAGGAAGATTATAATATAGGCAAAAATATAAGTATTCCAAGAAGTTTTGAGAGATTTGTGGCTACTTGACTTCACACTCGCTTAATAAGAGTTAATGAACTTCCAAAGCATATCACTAACTTCTCAAGATAAAAATCATAGATAGAAACTAACAAACAAAATTCCCTTATTCCACTGTCAGGGAAAGAATACTGCACACTGATACAATGCAACACTAACACAAAGGTATGGTGGTTGAATAAGCTGATTTCAATGCACATTGAAATTGTTTTAAAATGCACATTAGACAACAGTGATGCCAAGAACATTTTCAAGATATTAAATGTCCTCTGCTAATCTTTTATTTTCATTTTCTTCCAAAAGTCACACAGACACAGCAAATCATAAAATAAATCAGCTTGAATCTTGTACTTTCTTTACCTTGGAAAATGAGTGTCTTACATTTGCCCTAGGACTTATTTTTTTCTCCCAACAAGCAATTCAGTTTACCAAAACATTCTCTGTATTTTGAGTCCGGTGCTGCTTTGCAAAGAAACTCTGCCTTCCCTTCTCCTTTACAAAAGTAAGTGGTAGGGAGGAAATCTAGCGTGGTCTCTGAATACTCCAGGGGAAGTGTTCTTGGCTCTGCTGATTGTAATCAAAGCAAAAAAATCCATGCCCCTCCAAAAGTTTCAGAAACTGAAAAATACTGTGAATCACAACCTTGCTGAAGTCTAAATTCCTTCTCTGTGCCTCGTTTATTTGATTCATTTAATAGCACAAGAAAAACATTCTGAGGAACGTAATGTTTCATGTTCTTTGTTTTCCTGAACACAAAATCACGGTGCCAGAAATGATTCTCAAGTCTGCAAAGCCATCAGATGAATGTAAGCACGGCTTCCTTTATTTACTGGCGCTGTCTGGCTTAGGAATTCACTACTGTTAATAGAGATTCAATGCGGCTATAGTAACTCTTCTTCTGAGAGATGCCCTAATAAGGATTAGTATTTTCAAACATACACCAGCTGCTCTATTTTTGTCCTTTTTTCTTGTTCTGACCTATAAATTTTGAGTTTGGCTAATATGTTGATACACTTTTTCGTTGCTTTCGTAGGAAAAATAACCTGAGTGGAATTAATGTTTATAATTAATTTGTATTTCAGGATTTGGATGAGGAAAGGACACTAACAATAATTATGTGCTTTCAAAGCATAATACATTAAGCACTCAAATAATTCTATGTGGTGGTAATTATTGTTGACTGTGCTAAGATAATTTTTAAACATGAGGTCATTTTCCGAATGGATGTTATAAAATATTTGGGTTCATTCAAATGTAATAAGAAACTTCTCTGATTATTTTTACAGCAGATGACCAATTTCAATGCTTTCTAATTTCATGCAGAGTGGTTTTATATTGAGATATTTTTGTTGATTTACTGCAGTGATTTTCAACCTTCTTCATCTCATGGCACATAAATTAATTACTAAAATTCTGCAGCACACCAAAAATTGTATGTTTTGCTAGTCGAAAAAAATGGTATTATTTTTATTGATTTACAAACAGAATAATGGTAATAGTAAATTACCTACCCTTTTTTTTTCTCCAAAGTGACATTTTTTTAATTGGGCTCCTATACTTGTATATGAAGATTTCTGGTTACAAGAATTAACCAACCAGAAGCATTCTTTTTTCTGCAACATGAGCAATAATGTGCAATTGTATTATATGACCTATAAATTCAGGGCATTGGCTGTTGTCATTTGACAACCTAAGGGAAAAGAGGTCAATGCCCATGACTAAATCGTCAATTATTGCATGTTTTCAAAATTCTTGCAGCACACTGGTTGAAAATTTGTGGTTTATCTTACTTACATTTTTCAAATTTTTAAACCCAGGAAGGCAAAACGAAGACATATAAAACTCCTGAAATATCTTAATTGCAAATCCACTGTGTGAAAAATTACTGCATAATTAGCTGATATTTTATGCATTTGTTTTACTAATATTGATAAAACCACAAGCAATAATGGCATATAAATGGCAACTGGGGTCAATGAATTTGCTTTGGAAGGGAGTATAGAATATAAAGAAAGAGGATTTAGAAGACTCCTGAAGAAAAAAAAAAAAAAGTTAAGGACCCATTTGAGCCTCAGTGTTCCCAACTCTAAAATGGAAAAATAAATGATACCTACCTCAGAAGACTGATGTGAGGATTAAATGACAATTTATGTTAATATGTTAGCAATGTACCTGGTGTATAGAAAGGCTTCAGTGATAATAACAATTAGCAATTTTTAATATTCTAAGGAACCAAGAAAGAGTAGTAGGTAAAGAGCAGATATCACTGGCATCATGAATGGCAGAGGGGGGCAGTTTTATCCAACGAATATTTTTATCTGCTCCTTAGATGTAAATTAGGTAATAGAATGCAAATTCTTAAGATCTCACTCTGGAGTTCTTCAAAGTCATAGCGCTGTGGTTCTCTTCAAAAAGTCCCTTTTTGAAGCTCAGGTGAACCCATCAGCCCTGGCCTCAGGAAATTCCACTTGGTCACATAGAGCCTGTTGGGCATACACTTGAATAGTGTTTGTTGACTTGAAGTATGTTCATCCCAAATTAGGAATTATCTGCAGAAGAGTGATCCAGGTTTTCCCCTTCCCTCTGCGCTGTTACCCAGCCTTCCCTATATTAAGGCAGGGGCCAGCAAACTCTGGCTTAAAGCTTTTTTTATGATTTGTGAGCTAAGGATGATTTCTGTGATTTTTCAAGTGGTTGGAAAAATCACAATAAGAATAGTATTTTGTGACACATGAAAATTACATAAAATTCAGTTTTGGTGTCATGTTATACATACAATTTTGTTGAAATACAGCCATGCTCATTCATTTATGTATTGTCCTGCTTTCATGCTACAAAGGAGAGACCTTATGGTTCACAAGCCAAAAATATTTACTGTCTAGACCTTTAAAGGGAAAATTTCATGACTTTGTGTCTAGGCCAAGTACGTAGTGCCTGCAGGGCAGAAAGCAGAGACATGAGCCAGCAACGGTCATTCTTACGGTTCCCTGAACACATTCTCTGCTTCTCAGAGTCAGGAATTAAATTAAGCTACTGCCATGACTTTCCATTTTTTCCCCTTCTTGTTGTAGTATTTACATTCATACCATGCACCATATCATACCTCATTAGACACAATGATTCTCCAGAATGAAGGCTTATGCCCCCCACAAAGGTAAGATTCCTGAGGCCTTGCCCTAAAACTTGATCCCTGACTTAGCTGCTTCCATAAAGTAGTAAAAGCGCTTCCCTCAAAGCCTAATTTTCCCAGTTGGGATCCTAGGGACTGTGTCTATGATTTAAGAGGTAATCACTTAGCACAATACCACTGTTTAGGCCCACACAGATTTTATTGACTGAATGCAACTTTTTTGAAATATTTTATGCATTTTATCTCTCTTTCTATAAGCCACTCCCTCAGTCCTCCTCACACTTCAATCTGAGATTTGCCCATCCAGTGTCCCCAGACTTCTTGCTAAAGTCACAGAAAGTCCATGAGCATGAATTTAATTTGGATAACATTTAACTTATGCTTCAGGTCACATGTATTATGCAGATGTGAAACCAATAAGATGTGTATGATAGAAAAATATTGGTTAAAAATGTCTACTTTTTTTTACATGAATAAACAACTCTTGTTTATTTTTCATCTCTCACATGTGCAACTTCATTTCTGGCATTGATCCAGCTAGACCTACTTTCCTTGAGTTCACAGGACACTCACAGCTTCCTTCTTTGCGCCTTTCCAGATGCTAAACCCTCCACCTGGCAAGGCCTTCATCTGTCATCTTGCCTGTCAAAATTCTTTTCTTTGTTTAAGAACTATCCAAATTCCAGCTTGCTGTCGGGGCCAACAGTGACTCCCTGAACTCCTGGAAGACTTTTTTGGTTCTCATGCAATGCTGTTTAAGTACTTCTCTAAGAGCCCATAAATATCTGTAGACAACCTTCAAAGTTACTCAAGAGCAGTAATCAAGCAGCAGGTATTTTTTGGTCTTGCACAGCATAGCGCCTTCACTGCAGAAGAACCCTGCTAGAAGTCTATTGGATGGGTGAGTAGGATGCTTGTTTGGATGATAATTAATTGAATATATTGTATTTCATTTAGTATTGTGACATGCTCTTCTTAGTGGGTAAATTTAAAAGGGAATTTTTCTTCTGAGTTTTTTTATTTTTAGGAAAGCAACACTTTTTTTAACTTTTAACAGGTATAAATTATTTTTTTATTTTCTACCTCTTTTTCCTTTTTTGCTTACATATAACTTCAAAAACACATAAACATAGATCTAGATATATTTTACTGGATAATTCTACCTTTTTGTTTTTAAGTTTTAGCCCTTTCTTCTGTAAACAAGAATAGATCATTGTTATTTAAATGAATTGTTATGGTAGTAACTTCTTTACCATTACAGAAAAAAAGTAACATTTTATTAGAAAATTACTAAAAGATAAAAATTCGCATTGATAATGGTTAAGATATTACAGTTTCCAACATCCTCTTACATATATTGTTTCATTTAATAAAAGTTTGCCTGTTAACTTTGTGGAAATACAAAGGTAAAAAATACAAACCTATCGAGGTTTTTTTGGAAATCTATATTTTGTTGGGGATAGAGATAGAGGATCCTTGTGCAAAGTGGAACTAGTCAGCTAGTGAATTCCTATGTTGAAAATAGAACTTCTGATGTCAGGCCAGTACATTGTGATACTTATTACAAGCTCTTTTACGTTGTAAAGGATTCTTCTCTTATGACTAAAGAATGTGGCACACATGATTAGTCACAGTTTCAGTGAGGCTTAAATAAACTTATGTTCTTGGACTACAGGGGAACTAGCAGTCAGCATACCAGATTCAAATTCAGTACTCTGGGATGTTTTTGTAAATGGAAATATCACATTTTATTAGCTATTGATTTAAAACTAAAAGAAAACTTTCAACAATTCATCAAATAATAAATAATCATGTATTTAGGAAAGTTTCAAATGAAAAAGGGTTTTAAATACATAAATTTATATTTTTAATAAACATATACTATAGTAATAACTAAATAAATTCATATTTGTAATAACATAGTTGCATTGAAACACTTTGCTATTACCTAGTGAAGTAGAAGTATGTTGATCGGAAAATATAAGCAAATCAGTTAACATCTTAATTTAACATTTTGATCACTTTGAATTTGAAAGTATAAGAATCTTTGATCTGTCTATCTGCATTATAGAAACTGAACCTAGAGGGAGGGTCTGCAGAATAAAGTTTATTGATTAAAATTTGACAAGAAAATAAATTTAAGAGATAGTGAGTGAATTGAATGTAGATGATTCAACCTGCTTGCTTAAAAAATGCCAATTTCTATTTAAAACTTCTACCTTGGGAGATTTATCCAAACAGTTATTCAGATGTTTTTAAAAAAGGAAAATTAAAAAAAAAAAAGAAAAAAGAAAGAGAAGATGTCTTTAAGAAAGAGTACATAAAATTTCATGGAGATTATGTGATCTTCAGCAAATCATTGACAAACAAATACCAATTGATATACATATCAGAGACTTACTGATAAGACCGATGTGAACAGGAGAATTGTACCTTCAAAGTGAGAGTTTAGTCTTTGGCTTTCTATAATGCTTAATAATTATGTCTTCTCACCCCCCTTCCCTTATTGTCTCTTTTAAAGACTCATTCTATTTTCATAGAGAAAAACTACCCACCTTAATAAATTATGCCGTTCATTTTGACAATCGATCCATATTCTGTATGCAGTTAACATGAAGGACAAAGGCTGAATTCAAATGTTTTTATGTGTTACATGCATTCACCAAAATGATAAAGCATTTTTTTTCCAGAAAATGCTCGAATCTGCTCTAAGTGCCATTGCAAGTATTGATTTTAATTCCAAGGGATATGTGGCCTGACTTATGGATCCCTTGGTGAGGGCGCCTGCCTCAAAGTAGCTTTGTAATAGTTGAAATCTGTTGACCTCCTTCTGAGGCTGGTGCTGGAGGCAGAAGCCTGTCTCCTCAAGACCCCTTTTGCAACTCCGTCAGCTCGTCCTAGATTCTCTGGCCCCGAGAGCACAATTTGACAATTTGGTGCACATCTTTTTTACTCTGTAAAAGGCTTAGTGGCATTATTCAAAGTAATGCCAGTTGTGTATTCTTTTGTTCTGCTTTTATACTTTTATGGTTTTCTCTGTTGCATAACCATTTGCGAGGTATCTGAGAAAAGCCTAAGCCCTTTGGAACTCTGCACTGAGTGTTCTTCATGGGACACAAGAAGTAGAAAGCATTTTCCTTGTCCTCCAGTTGTTTACTGCGTAAAGTTCATTTACTACGTAAGCAATATATCTGCAGCCAAAGGGCTGCCCTACTTTTACCGAACATTACCATTTACAAAACCTTTCATGTTTACCATCTCGTCAGTGCCAACTTATTCAAAGCTAGAAGACCCTGATTGTATTAGGAAAGATTAGGGATGCATTGGGGAAGGATTCCTGGGGGGGAAAAGACTTTTAAAGATATATATAAGTATGTGCTCCTTATCCTCAAAGTTTCTATAGACATTAATATGCTCTTTTTTTGCAATTTATTTTATTTTTAATTTCTTTATTGACTAAGGTATTACATATATGTCCTTACCCCTCATTCTCCCCTCCCCCCTCTGCTCATGCCCTCACTCCTCTGTTGTCTGTGTCCATTGGTTAGGGTTATATGCGTGCATAAAAGTCCTTTCTTTGATCTCTCCCCCCTTACCTCCACCCTCCCCTACCTTCCCTCTAAGGTTTGATAGTCTGATTGATGCTTCTCTGTCTCCAGATCTGTTTTTGTTCATCAGTTTGTGTTGTTCATTATATTCCATAAATGAGTAAGATCATGTGATATTTATCTTTCTCTGATTGGCTTATTTCACTTAGCATAATGCTCTCCAGTTCCATCCATGCTGCTGCAAATGATAAGAATTCCTTCTTGTTTTCAGCAGCATAGTATTCCATTGTGTAGATGTACCACAGTTTTTTAATCCATGCATCTGCTGATGAGCACTTAGGCTGATTCCAAATCTTAGCTATGGTGAATTGTGCTGTTATGAACATAGGGATGCATATATCCTTTCTGATTGGTGTTTCTGGTTTCTTGGGATATATTCCTAGAAGTAGGATCACTGGGTCAAAAGGGAGTTCCATTTTTAATTTTTTGAGGAAGCTCCATACTGCTCTCCACAGTGTCTGCACCAGTCTGCATTCCCAACAGCAGTGCATGAGAGTTTCTTTTTCTCCACATCCTCTCCAGCACTTGTCATTTGTTGATTTGTTGATGATAGCCATTCTGACAGGTGTGAGATGGTATCTCATTGTCATTTTGATTTCAATCTCTCGTATGATTAGTGACTTTGAGAATGTTTTCATATATCTCTTGGCCTTCCGTCTTCTTTCAAAAATTATCTATTTAGGTCCATTGCCCATTTTTTTATTGATTTGTTTATCTTCCTTTTGTTTAGTTGTATGAGTTCCCTACAATTGTTGGAGGTTAAACCCTTATCAGTGTTAACATTGGCAAATATGTTCTCCCATGTTGTTGGCTTTCTTATTGTTTTGTTGTGGTTTCTTTTGCTGTGCAAAAGCTTTTTGTTTTGATGTAGTCCCATTTGTTTGTTTTCTCTTTAGTTTCCATTGCTCTAGGAGCAAGATCAGTAAAGAAATTGTTTTGGCATATGTCTGAGATTTTGCTGCCTGTGGATTCCTCTAGTAATTTTATGGTTTCCCATCTTATGTTTAAATCCTTTACCCATTTTGAGTTTATTTTTGTGTATGGTGTAAGTTGGTGGTCTAGTTTCACTTTTTTGCATGTATCTGTCCAATTTTCCCAACACCATTTATTGAAGAGACTGTCTTACTCCATTGTATGTTCATGCCTCCTTTGTCAAATATTAATTGAGCATAGTGGTTTGGGTCGATTTCTGGGTTCTCTATTCTATTCCATTGATCTATATGTCTGTTCTTGTGCCAGTACCAGGCTGTTTTGAGAACAGTGGCTTTATAATACAGCTTGATATCTGGTATTGAGATCACACCTACTTTGTTCTTCTTTCTCAGGATCGCTGCAGCTATTCAGTGTCTTTTTTTATTCCAGTTGAATTTTTGGAAAGTTTGTTCTAGGTCTGTAAAATATGCCATTGCTATTTTAATGGGAAGTGCGTTGAATCTATAGATTGCTTTGGGTAGAATGGACATTTTGATGATGTTGATTCTACCAGTCCATGAACATGGTATATTCTTCCATCTGTTTATGTCTTCCTCTATCTCTTTTTTCAGTGTCCTGTAGTTTTCTGAGTAGAGGTCTTAGTTAAGTTTATTCCTAGGTATCTTAATTTTTTTGGTGCAATGGTAAATGAAATTGTTTTTTTTTAGTCACGCTTTCTATAAGTTCACTATTGGTGTGTAGAAATGCCATAGATTTCTTGGCGTTAATTTTGTATCCTGCTACATTGCCAAATTAATTTATTAAATCTAATAATTTTTTGATGGAGTCTTTAGGATTTTCTATGTACAGTATCATGTCATCTGCAAATAAGGACAGTTTTATTTCTTCTTTTCTGATTTGGGTGGCTTTTATTTCTTCTTGTCTGATCACAATGGCTAGTACTTTCAGTACTGTGTTGAACAGGAGTGGTGAGAGTGGGCATCCAGTCTTGTTCCTGTTCTTAGGGGAAATGGTTTTAGTTTTGCCCATTGAGTATGATGGTGGCTGTGGATTTGTCATATATGGCTTTTATTATGTTTAGGTACGATCCTTCTATTCCCACCTTGCTGAGAGTTTTTATCAAGAAAGGGTGTTGGATTTTCTCAGATGCTTTTTCTGCATCAATTGATATGACTATGTAATTTTTATCTCTCAGTTTGTTTATGTGATGTATCACGTTTATTGATTTGCAGATATTGTACCATCCTTGCATCCCCGGGATAAATCCTACTTGATCATGGTGTATGATCTTTCTGATGTACTTCTGGATCCAATTTGCTAGAATTTTATTGAGGATTTTGGCGTGTATGTTCATGAGGGATATTGGCCTGCAATTCTCTCTCATTGTGTTGTCTTTATCTGGTTTTGGTATTAGGGTGATGCTGGCTTCATAGAATGAACTTGGAAGTGTTCCTTCCTCTTCAATTTTTCGGAATAATTTGTGGAGGATAGGTTTCAGTTCTTCCTTTAATGTTTGGTAAAACTCCCCTGTGAAGCCACCTGACCCTGGGCTTTTGTTTGCTAGAAGCTTTTTGATGACTGCTTCAATTTCTTCCACAGTTATTGGGCTATTGAGATTTTTAGAATCTTCCTCATTGAGTTTTGGAAGGTTGTATTTTTTTATTTATATGTCCATTTCCTCCAGGTTTGTTGGAATAGAGTTGTTCATAATATTTTTTAACAATCCTTTCTATTTCTGTGGGGTCTGTTGTTATTTCGCCTCTTTCATTTCTGATTTTGTTTATTTGGATCCTCTCTCTTTGCTTCTTGGTTAGCCTGGCTAGAGGTTTGTCAATCTTGTTTATCCTTTCAAAGAACCAGCTCTTGGTTTTATGGATCTTTTTTATATATATTTTTTTGTCTCTATGTCACTTATTTCTGCTCTGATCTTTATCATCTCCTTCCTTCTGCTCACTCTGGGCTTTTCTTGTTGCTCTCTTTCTTTCTAATTCTTTGAGTATTTGAGTTAGATGCTTTACTACCATTTTTTCTTGTTTTTTGAGATAGGCCTGTAGAGCTATAAACTTCCTTTTCACGACTGCTTTCATTGTGTCCCATAGAGTTTGGGTTGTTGTGTTTTTATTGTTATCAGTTTCCAGAATGTTTTTAATTTCTTCTTTGATCCCTTTGGCAACCCAATCATTATTGAATAGTATGCTATTCAGCTTCCAAGTGTTTGAATTTTTTGGATTGTTTTTATTATAGTTTATTTCAAATAGTATGACATTGTGACCTGAGAAGATGCTTAATATGATTTCAATCTTCTTGATATTGGGGAGACTTTGCTTGTGACCCAATATGTGGTCTATTTTTGAAAATGACCTATATGCACTTGAGAAGAATGTATATTCCATGGTTTTGAGGTGAAATATTCTGAAGATGTCAATTAAGTCCATCTGATCTAGTGAGTCATTTAGGATTTCTGTTTCTTGGCTGATTTTGTGTCTAGAGGATTATCCAGTGATGTTAGCAATGCATTAAAGTCCCCTACTATGATTGTATTGTTGTAAGTCTCTCCCTGATATCTTCCAGGAATTCTTTTTTTTTAATGTATTTGGGTGCTCCTGTATTGGGTGCATATATGTTTATCAGGATTATATCCTCTTATTGTATCGATCCTTTTAGTATTATGAAGTGGTCTTCCTTGTCTCTTGAAATGGCCTTCACTTTGAGGTTGATTTTATCAGATATAAGTATTGCTACCCCAGGTTGTTTTTTTCATTTCCATTTGCCTGAAAGCTATTTTTCCATCCCTTCACTTTCAGTCTGTGTCAGTCTCTTGTTCTGAGGTGGATCATATTTTTTTATCCATTCAGCCACTTGATGTCTTTTGATTAGAGCATTTAATCCATTTATGGTTAAAGTTATTATTGAAAGGTACTTGTTTGTAGCCATTTCTATTTTTTGTGCCTGTGTTCCTTCTTACCTTTTGATATCTTTTTTTTACACCAGTCTCTTTAGCATGTCTTGCATTGCTGGCTTGGTAGTGATAAACTCCCTTAGCCTTTTTTTTTTTCTGTGAAGCTCCTTATTTCCCCTTCAATTTTGAATGATAGCCTTGCTGGATAGAGTAGAGTATTCTTAGATTCAGTCCCTTGCTTTGCATCACTTTGTAAATTTCCTCCATTCTTTTCTGGCCTGATATGTGTCTGTTGAGAAATCATTTGATAATCTAATGGTAGATCCCTTATACATAACTTTCAGTCTCTCTCTCTCTTGCAGCCTTTATGATTCTTTCTTTGTCCTGAACATTTGCCATCATAATTATGATGTGTCTTGGTGTGGATCTTTTTGGATTCATCTTATTTTGGACTCTCTGTGCTTGTGTGACTTTTTTCTTCCCCCACATCAGGGAGGTTTTCTGACATTATTTCTTCAAATAGGTTTTCTAACCCTTGTTCCTCTTTTTATTGTTCTGGCACCCCTGTTATTTGTATGTTGCTTCATTTCCTGTTGTCCCATAGCTCCCTTAGGGTCTCCTCCTGTCTTTTAATTTTTTTTCTCCAATTGCAGTTCACTTTGGTTGTGTTTTGCTTCCCTTTCTTCTAATTCGCTAATTCGGTCCTCGGTGTCTCTTAGTCTACTGTTGAAACTTTCCAAAGTGTTTTTTATTGTAGCAATATCAGTCTTCATTTTTTTTTTATTCTTACATAAATTGTTGATGTTTTTCATCCATCTGGTTTATGAACTGTATGATCCTTATTCTGAACTAGAGGCCCAGTGCACGAAATTCATGCACTTGGGCAGGGGGGATGCCCTCAGCCCAGTCTGCACCCTTTAGCAATCTGGGAGCCCTTGGGGGATATCTGACTGCAGCTTAGGTTTGCTCTCCCCCCCAACCCCCCCCCCCCCAGAGTGAGCCTAAGCCACAGTCGGACTTCCTTAGTGCTGCTGCAGAACAGAGCAGGAGAGGCTCCCACCACTGCCCTGCACTCTCTAGCCTTCAGCCCAGCTTGTGGCTGAGTGGCGCTCCCCCTGTGGGAGTGCATTGACCACCAGGAGGCAGTTCCTGTGTTGAGCTCCTTCATACCTACTGGTTGATTTGCATATTGCCCTTTTTTATATAGGATAATTTTTCTGACATATTGCATGCCTCTGTTTCACTTAGCTGCTTTTCTTACAATTCCTCCTTTCCTTTGGGGGTTTCTTTGTCTACCCATTATTTATCTCACTGACTGATCTAGATGTCAAGTCATGCAGGGGCTGCTCTTTGGGTGGCAATGGCTTCTCGGGCTGTGGTTGCTCCTTGGGCAGTCACGGTAGTGGCTGTTGCTCAGTTGGCAGCAGCTCCTCTGGTGGGTGCTTTCGCAGCAGTGGTGGCTGCTTTGGCTGGTGGGGGGAGGCTGTTTACACAGCTGCTGTTCCTCAGACGAGGGTGGGCTGATCATGAGGCTGCTGCTCCTCAGATGGGGGTAGGCTGCTTGCATAGCTGCTGCTCCTCATACAGGGGTGGACTGCTCACGTGGCTGCTGCTCCTTAGTTGGGGCAGGCTGCTCATGAGGTTGCTGCTCCTTGGACAGGGGCAGATTGCTTGCAGGCCTACTCCTCCTCGTATGGGGGCAGGCTTCTCCTCGGATAGGGTCGGTCTGCTTGCATGGCTGCTGCTCCTCAGATGGGAGATGATCTGCTTGTGTGGCTGCTGCTCCTTGGACGGGAGTGAGCTGCATGTGCAGCTCTGCTGCTCCTCGGATGGGGCAGGCTACTAACCTGGCTGCTGCTTTTTGGACAGGTGCAGGCTGTGTGTGGCTGCTGCTCCTCAGACCAGTGAGGGCTGTACAGGGCTGATGCTCCTGGGACATGTGTGGTCTGCTCATGTGGCTGCTGCTACTCGAACACGGGCAGCCTGCTCAGGTGGCTGCTGTTCATTGAATGGGTGTGGGTTGCTCACAGAGCTGCTGTTCCTTGAACTGGGGCAGGCTGCTCACACAGCCTCTACTCCTCAATGGGGGCAGGCTTCTGCTCCTCAGACAGGTGCAGGATATGGGCTGTGCGCAGCTGCTGCTCCTCAGATGGGGCGAGCTGCTCACATGGTTGCTTCTCCTCAGACAGGGGAGCAGGCCGCTCACACAGCTGCTGCTCCTTGGAAAGAAGCAAGCCATGTGAGCCTGCTGCTCTTAGACCTGGGGCCGGCTGCTTGCAGAACTGTTGCTCCTTGGATAGGAGCGGGCTGCTCACGCGTCTGATGCTTGCATGGCTGCAGTGCCCTGGGCTAAAGTGTTGGGCCGGTCAGAGGGGAGTGCACTTCAGAACTCACAGGAGCCTGCGCCCAGGGTGACTGGAAACTTGGTGACCGTGGGACCACAGCGGAGGTAGCATGTCCCTGGAAGGGGTGGCTGTAGAGTCCTAGGTATTATCTGAGGGCACCCTGGGTGGAGGTGAGGCTGGGCTCCCAGTTACAGAAGCTCTCCCCTTCAAAAAGGCAAGACCTCTGAGGAAGAGCCGGCCTCCCGGTACTGTTTGCAACAGTAGCAGAGGCTGCCTAGTTAGGCAAGCCTGGTTAGCCTGTCCCCAAAGGTCCAGTGGGATCTAACTGTGTCTCACTCACACATACACACACTCACCCCACATGACCACACACTCCTCTTTTGCTCCCTCCCTCACTCATGCTCTCTCCCTCACTGCCGCCTTCTTCCTGCTCTGTAGTTGGGTATGGGGTGTTATTGACCCGTTCGTGGATGGAGTCTCCTCTTCAGGTGTCTGGTTATGTGGCTCACTCTCTAGCACGTTGGCCAGACAGGATAAAATTCACCTTGACAAGATGTGACACAAAGGGAACAAAGCACGAATGTACTCACGACTCCAATAACCCCACTATAAGTGACCACCTGAGAAAAGAAAATTAGAGGAGAGAAAAGAGAGCACAATTGATATCGAAGAGAGGATAAAAAGAGATAAAAGAAAAAGGAGAATCTAAACTAATAAAAGCGTAATATTAAAATTAACCGTTTCTTCGGGACGGCCTAAGCCACGCCCACCAGCCAATCAGAGTGACTGTATGCAAATTAGCCCAGCCAAGATGGCGGAGGCTGCAGCCCTGGGCTCTGCCATCTTGGGAGCCTGGGTCCTAGGAAGGTATCTGGGGCCCTGGGCCGCCAGATGCCTTCCCCCGTGGAGAAGCTATGGGGGAAGCGGGGACCAGCCTGGCGGGACCCCGCAAGCCCCCTGCCGGGAGGCCAATTGCAGCCCGAAAGGCCTCCCGGGGCAAGCGGAACCCCGCAAGCCCCCTGCCGGGAGGCCGATCGGGGCCCTAACGGCCTGCCGGGGCAAGCGGGACCCCGCAAGCCCCCTGCCGGGAGGCCGATCGTGGCCCGAACGGCCTCCCGGGGCAAGGGGGACCCCGCAAACCCCCTGCCCGGAGGCCGATCGGGGCCCGAACGGCCTCCCGGGGCAAGCGGGACCCCGCAAGCCCCCTGCCGGGAGGCCGATCGGGGCCCCAACGGCCTCCCGGGGCAAGCGGGACCCCGCAAGCCCCCTGCCCGGAGGCCGATCGCGGCCCCAACGGCCTCCCGGGGCAAGCGGGACCCCGCAAGCCCCCTGCCGGGAGGCCGATCGCGGCCCGAACGGCCTCCCGGGGCAAGCGGGACCCCGCAAGCCCCCTGCCAGGAGGCCGATCGCGGCCCGAACGGCCTCCAGGGGCAAGCGGGACCCCGCAAGCCCCCTGCCGGGAGGCCAATCGCAGCCTGAAAGGCCTCCCGGGGCAAGCGGAACCCCGCAAGCCCCCTGCCGGGAGGCCGATCGGGGCCCTAACGGCCTGCCGGGGCAAGCGGGACCCCGCAAACCCCCTGCCGGGAGGCCGATCATGGCCCGAACGGCCTCCCGGGGCAAGGGGGACCCCGCAAACCCCCTGCCCGGAGGCCGATCGGGGCCCGAACGGCCTCCCGGGGCAAGCGGGACCCCGCAAGCCCCCTGCCGGGAGGCCGATCGGGACCCCAACGGCCTCCCGGGGCAAGCGGGACCCCGCAAGCCCCCTGCCCGGAAGCCGATCGGGGCCCCAACGGCCTCCCGGGTCAAGCGGGACCCCGCAAGCCCCCTGCCCGGAGGCCGATCGCGGCCCCAACGGCCTCCCGGGGCAAGCGGGACCCCGCAAGCCCCCTGCCGGGAGGCCGATCGCGGCCCGAACGGCCTCCCGGGGCAAGCGG
>PVJC01021596.1:0-28095 GCA_004026665.1 Murina feae
CGCTCCCCGGTGCCCCGCAAAGGGCCTGGGAAGCCCACCAAGCAGGCCGCCGACCCCCTGACACCTCTTACCTGCTCCCCGATGCCCCGCAAAGGGTCTGGGAAGCCCACCAAATAGGCCACTGACCCCCTGCCGCCTCTTACTCACTCCCCGATGCCCCGCAAAGGGCCTGGGAAGCCCACCAAGCAGGCCACCAACCCTGCCGCCTCTTTCCCACTCACGGGTCCTGGGTCCTGTGCTGTTCTGCCCTGCAGCCGCTCTGTGCACTTGGGAGGCCCCTCAGCCCAGCCTGTGCCCTCTCACAGTCTGAGACCCCTCGGGGGATGTTCACCTGCTGGCGTGCCTGACCAGCCTGGGTGATGGGCTTTAAGGCTGCCCACAGCTCCCATTGACCCAATGTCCCAGCAAGGCTGGCTGGACGCAGGTTCTAGGGTTTGTTTATCTCCTATAATTGATGTGCTGTTCCTTTAAGCTGAGGTGGGCTGACGTAACGAAACCTCCTCTGCTTCACCTCGCAGCGCAGCGTCTATAATGAGACTTCGTTACTCTTAGTAAGTCAGGCCAGGCCTGTTCCCTTCAGCTCCCGAGGATTCTGTGATTGTTACACTATTGAAACATGTTTCAGAGCCTGCCCGCCAAGGGCCGAAAACAGTATTGCTTTCGCTCCTGCTGCAACGGACACTGCCTAAACGTTTACTCAGGTCTGTGAGTGGCGGCCGCCATGTTGGCTGGGCTAATTTGCATACAGCCGCTCTGATTGGCTGGTGGGCGTGGCTTACCCTGTCTTGGAGAAACGGTTAATTTTACTATTTTGCTTTTATTAGTTTAGATTCTGCTTCATATTGCATGAAAATATTCCATACTTTTCTTTAATCTTCAGACTCATCACCTGCTCATATTGGCTCACATTGACATTGAGTTTTGTAATTAATTTTTCTTTGCTTTGTTCTCTGTTAACAATCAGAGTTGAATTGGTGACCCAGCTTTAACACTTGTGCAGAACACATTTTTAGGACTAAATATGTGTTATTAATTAGTCATTACTGTATTTTGGTGATTTTATGTTGTAATTTATTCAGTGCACTATTTAATGCCACAATAAACCCTTTCACATTTTCCTTTATTCAGAGAATCCTGTCTTAAAATAATAAAGAAGCCCAATAATTGAACTTGTAAGCTACGGGGCAAAGCAGAAACAGAATCCTAAAACTCCACCACAATTACCACCAGACACGCTCTCATCCTTTCTCTGGCATCAATGACAGAGAACAAGATTTGGGGAACACAGATTTAAAAATTATTAACCTAAACCCTTTATAATGCATTCAGTCTTCTGTGTTTTCTAAATTTGCTCTTGGTTCAAACAAGACCTTCAGGGACCTCACCACTCTCTCCACTGTTTGGTCCCTGGTAGTATTTTTTTCACTGAGCTACACTTTAGGATAGAACTTGATTTGCAGTATTTGCTGTAGGCATCCATTGAAGACCTTTTCAAGTTCATTAAGGAGAATAACTTTGAGGCTCTCCCTGGGAGAAGTTTTTCTCAAACACTTAATATCAGCAAGGAAAAACAGGCTTCATTCTATCCATTGATGTTTTATATTAGGGACACTGAATATTGTAATTGATTTCTCTATTACCTTTGATCTCTAGTTAGAATTGAATTTGTAACCCGACTCTAAGAATCTTACACAATACGTATTTGTGTAGTAAATGCCCAGGGGTTTTCATTTACTACTTTTACTTTTTATTTCGCCTTATTTCATTGCTCTGTCTCCCTCCCCGTCCACGGCTTCTGCAGGCTCTTTTGGGAACAGCATACATGATTATTTATTGGGTTAGGTTCCCAGTAGTGGAATTACTGTGTTTGCATACCTATGGTAGTCTTTGATGGCATGGGAGGAAGTCTCCACCTTGCCTCTAGGCTACTTTTATTATGGATTTCATAAGTGAAATTCATAACAATGAATCTAATGCGTTGAAAAGAAACAGTGACTATCTCAGATGGTTGTTGGGAGAATTAGACAAAACGATAAGTATAGCATGTTTAATATCTCTGGATATATACTGATACATCAATAAATACTAGCTATTATTACATTGCTAGCCAATCACTTTGCTGGTGTGTCTTTTCCATTTACTAAAACAGGTTAAGGTTACCTTTGCAGCAAATGCCTCAGCAATAGTTAGTTTTCTTAATTGATTTGCAAATGTCTTGGAGCCCTTGGGCTCCTAATAGTTTTCTGTGGTGTACATTTTAGACAGCTGGGTTTCTTCACAACGGTCTTTCTGTGCCAATGCTGTCATTGTCCTTGTGAAATGATTAAGAGGCACGGTTGGAAAAAATTAATGTCCATTAAGCACAAGACGACATGTTCTCAAATACATAAGCATTGTGGGGCTCTGTTTGCTGCAGGTTAAGAACGAAATTACCACACTGTTTATCTCCAAACAGTAATTAGTTTTTAATTGTAAAATGTAGGAGTGACTGCCAGGGCTTTTGTTTACTGAGTTGACTCCATCGTTCCACTTGAGGATAATGCAGTGTTTACTGTGGAGTACATGCTGTTTAGCACGCGGATTGCTTTCACACGCACATACTTCCGCATGGGAAATTAACTCAGGTTGAGGCTCTCTCCTAACATGTGCAGCTGAAACAACTGTCCACAAACTGCAAACACAGGATTAAATTGTTTAGTGACACACGACCAATAAAGATGTGTTGGTACCCCAACATGTGTACTCCACAGCATACAAAATACGTTCTATCCCTGTTTTCCTTGTAAGAAAGAGAAAAGAAAGGAAAAGAATCCCACTTGGTATTCATCCCGGCTCTAGAAAAAGAATGTGTCTGTGGCTCACTATATTTTAGTTTTTAATTCCGTTTGACAGTAAACCAATTTCCATAATGCAGTGTCTATATTTCATGTTTTATTTGAAGTATGTGCTTCTAATTTCAAAACAGCATTTAGCTGATTTTGTTTGTACACTTTATTTTTGGTCACAGGATTGTCTCTTAATAAAAATCACCATTCCGTAGGGTTTTTAGGATCCTTATAACCTTCTGAAATATTTGCATTCTTTGCCCATTATTTTTGAAGAAAGTCCCACTGAAAACTAAGAATATGGCCAATATATTTTTTTTTTAATTTATCTCTATTGTTGAAAGTATTACAGACGTCCTCTTTATTTCCCCCGTTGAGTCCCTCCCCCCGACTCCTCCCCCCATCCCCAGGTCTTCACTGCACTATTGTCTGTGTCCATGGGTTATGCATATATGCATATAAATTCTTTGATTAATCTCTCTGCCCCCTTCCCTCTGAGAGTCATCAGTTTGTTGCATGATCCCATGTCTCTGAGTCTATTTTGTTTATCAGTTTATTTTGTTCATTAGATTTCACTTATAAGTGAGATCGTATGATACTTGTCTTTCTCTGACTGGCTTGTTTTGCTTAGCATAATAAATTGTGTGTTTAATGGATATGTGTTCATTTATCTTAGAGAAATACTTAGAAATGGAATTGTTGGGTTATAATAAAGGCGTATATTTAACTTTATGAGAAACTGTCAAAATACTGATGATGTTCAGTATTTTTCATATGCTAACTGCTCATTTTTTTTATTGTTTGAAAAATGTATTCAAATTTCATGACCTTTATAAAATTGGATTTTTTCCTTTCTATTACTGATTCTTAAGGAGCTCGTTGTACATTCTGAATATGTCTGTTGTAAAATTTCTGTTTTGATAATACTTTATTTAAGCTTCTGATTTGACCTTGTTTTATTAACACCAGCTTTTGACAAACACAATTTCTTAATTTTGCTGAAACTCAACACCTCCCTTATTTTTATTCTTTTTAATTAGTGCTTTTGTGGTGAAAACATTTTTGCATACTTCAGAATATAAAGTTATTCTTTTATGTTCACTGAGAAGCTCTATGTTTTAGCTTTTATGTGTAGGTCTATAAATCATATCAATTAAATTGTTTCATATGGTGTGAGTTTAGGATTGAGGGTCATGTTCTTTCTTCAGAGTCTTAACTGGTACCATTTGTTGAACTGTATTTCTCCATTCAATTGCATTGATATATTTCAGTTGATAATATATATGTTAATATAATTTATGATGTCCTATTTTATTCCTTTGATCTGTGTTATGTCAGGCCAATACTATAATCATTTTTTAAAAATTTTATTGTTGAAAGTATTACAAATGTACCTCACCCCCCGCCCCCCGCCCCATTGACCTCTTCTAGCCTGCCCTTCCCCCACCCCAGGCCTTCATCACTCTATTGTCAGTGTTCATGGGTTATGTAAACATGCATATAAGTTCTTTGGTTGATCTCTTCCCACCCACCCCCTCACCTACCCTCCTCTGCCTTCTCTCTGAGGTTCGACGGTCTGTTCTGTGCTTTTGTGTCTCTGGATATATTTTGTTCATCAGTTTATTTTGTTCATTAGATTCTATATATTTGTGGGATCGTGTGATATTTAATCTTTCTCTGCCTAGCTTATTTCACTTAGCATAATACTCTCCAGGTCCATCCATGCTATTGCAAGTGCTAAGAGTTATTTTTTATACAGATGTATAGTATTCCATTGTGTAAATTTACCACAGTTTTTAATCCACTCATCTGCTTGCTGCAACCTGCACAGCTAGGGTTCAGGATCTGAAGAAGGGGCCATGCACAAATGAGAATGCTATACAAGAAATATGAATTTAGAAGGTATTGGGGGCCAGGGGTGTCTCTTTTGTGAATAGCACACTGAAACTCAGGCTGATCTACTTTTTATTCAGTTTTAGATACACATCTTGCCCTCAGTAAAACATGGCAAGCAGGTAGCAAGCAGACAGACCATCTCTAAAGTCAGTAAAGATTTACTTTGAGGCTATCAGGTCAGGAAATTGCTTTGAGCATTGCTATCTCAACACGGAACAATAGGTGCATAGCTTTAGCCCTGCTAAAGCTCAAGGTTCATCAGCCTTCCAAGTTCCTTGATGCACTCTCATGATAGTATTGACAATGGATGGCTTCCTACATTGCTGATAGGCACTCGGGCTGTTTCCAAATCTTAGCTATTGTAAATTGCACTGCTATGAACATAGGGATGCATTTATTCTTTCTGATTGGTGTTTCTGATTTCTTAGCATATATTCCTGGAAGTGATATCACTTGGTCAAATGGGAGTTCCATTTTTATTTTTTTGAGGAAACTCCATACTGTTTTCCACAGGGGCTGCACCATTCTGCATTCCCTCCAGCCAGTATAAGGGTTCCCCTTTCTCCATATCCTCACCAACACTTGTCAATATCTTGATAAATTCAGTTTGTAGTACATATTGAAACCAGATGTATAAGTCCATAAACTTTGTTAATTTTTTTCAAGGGATTTAGGCTGGCTGTTTCAGGTCCTAATTTCACATATATTTTAGATTTATCTTACCAATTTCTATAAAAAAAGATACTAGGATTTTTATTAAATTGCATTAAGTCTATAAATCAAAATGGCAGAATTGAATCTTAATGTCTTCTAATCAATCAATATTGTATTAATCAATATTCAGGTTTTTTTTAAACCAATGTTTGCTTTCAGTGTAGGGATCTTACACTTCTTATGTGAAATTTAGGTCTATTTTATGGGTTTTGGTATAAATATCAATGCTATTATTATTTCTTTTTCCAATTGATTGCTACCAGTCTTTGGAATACAATTGATTTTTACATGTTTATTTTGTATCCTGTCATGTTTCTAAATTCACTTATTAACTCTTCTCATTTTTAAATATGTTCCTTAGGATTTCTACATAAACTATATGTTGTTTCTAAATCAGACAAGTTTGCATCTTAATTGCCCATAAGCTTTTGGCTTTTTCTCTTTGCCTTATTGCACTGCCTAGAAATCTCCAGTGCAATGTGGATTAGAACTTGCCAGAACACATTTTTGCCTTGTTTCTGACATATTGAGGAAAACATTCAGTATTTTACCATTAAATACGATGTTAGTTGTGGACTTTCATAGATAACCTTCTTTTAGGTTGAGGATATTCCTTCTATTCCTAATTTATTGATATATTTTAAAAAATATTTTATTGATTTTTACAGAGAAGAATGTGATAGGGATAGAGAGTTAGAAACATCGTTGAGAGAGAAACATCGTTCAGCTGCCTCCTGCACACTCCCTATTGGGGATGTGCCCGCAAACAAGGTGCATGCTCTGACCAGAACTGAGCCTGGGGCCCTTCAGTCCACAGGCTGATGCTCCATCCACAGAGCTGAACTGGTTAGGGCAATTGATACATTTTTAAGTCAAGTAAATTTATGCATTTTTTCAATTGCTCTTTCCTGTATATGTTGTCTGTTGTGATTTTTCTCTTTATTATTGTGGTAAATTACATTGGTCGAATTTCACATATTAAAACAGCCTGGCGTATCTGAAATAATACTTCATAACCAAGTGTAGTTTATCTTTTTGATATTTTGTTGGGTCTGACTTGTGAATATTGTTTTAAGATATGTGCACCTGCATTTTAGAGAAATGTTTGGTTTCTAATTGTTTTGCCTTGTAATATCTTTATTCACTTTTTATATCAAGGATATGCTAGCTTCATAATGTGTTATTTTTCTTCTTAAACATTCTGAGTTTGTACAAAATTTATATTTTCTTCCTTAAATGTTTGAAGGCATTACCAATAAAGGTAAATTTCTCTTTTGATCTGTAGTAGCTTTCTCATTAGTGAGTTTCTCATGTTCATTTAATGATTTTCTCCTTGTGACCTCTAATAGAAATTATCATGAGGATAATTCAGTTGGAAATTATAATGTATTTAATTATAAGACATCTACTGTGGTTGTCTTCAACTATTATTTATTTTTCTATTGCAGTTTAATTTTTTACATATTTTTCTGAACCTTTCATGTGTAAATTTCTTCATGGTAAGAGCCTGTATTCATTGCATGGTCTTATTCACAATTCTTAGCACATTGCCATGTGATCTGAGCTTTTAGCAAATTCTTACCCATTTGATCTTCTGTCAAAACTCTCTGGAAAAATGTCCTTTATTTACTTTAATTAATTCTTTCAGGTGTCAAGGGAGTTCCTTTAGTTCTAGTATTATTAAATTTGCTGCTTATGAAATCTCTACTCTTTGATAAAGTAAATTTTATGATATCCATTTCTCATTCTACAATAAAATTTAAAGTATAACCAGTTTATATAAGCACACTAATATTCCTCAATATATGTGAATTTAAAATGTTTGAACTTAATTTTTGTCATTTGTTCATTTTTGTTTATGCATTTACTTCTAAAACAAAGAACCATTTCTGCCAACCAGCCCTTTCATTCCTTATTTAATTGTAGAAAATTATCAGAAAATTTCTGATAATTATTTGAGATAATTATCAGAAAAATGATGGAATGGAGTGTAAAGTTAAAAATGGATCTTGATGAAATAAAAATTACTGAGTACAATTTAAAAATTATGAATTCAAATATACTTAAATGATGATCACAAAGTAAACAAACATTTTATCCTCTTACTTGCACAATTCAGAAATGGTTATGTGGTCCAATTCTGGCAATGCAATGCTGGAAGAGGATTGCAGAAGTTTGGGAAAGAGTCCTTTTTACCATTATAGGGTACCTCTCAGGATGCATGTATCCCTAGTCTTATGAATATCAGGAGAACACATAGACCTTCCCCTTTCTCACAGCCACTAGAAGACAATTAGGTGAAACATTCTAACATTGAAATGGCTGCTGTGGTTAGCAAAGGGGAGCAGTAACCAGTGCCTGGACATTTGATGATATTGTTGAATTTCTCAGACAAGTGGTTATGAAAATATCCTATCTTTGGACTTTGTTATCTGGATTAATTATTATTGTTCAAAGCAGTTCTTTCTTCTTTGTGTCCTAGATGTTATAACTTCATAATCCAAAAATATGATGAAAAAAAAGTGTGTGTGTGTGTGTGTGTGTGTGTGTGTGTGTGTGTGTGTGTGTGTAATTCAGCTTGGAGAGATTCACTTACTTTTTGAAGTTGCAACAGTTAGGCAACAATAAAGTGGAAATCACTGGAAGACGTTCATGAGTAGATTTTCGAGAAATATGGAAGATCTTGAGAGACTGTAGAAACTGTGGTTTGGGTATTTTGTTTAGGAAGGAAGCCAGACTGCAAAATATCAAGGAGAAAGCTGGCTCAGAGGAAGTGCATAGGTAGCACCAGAGTCATTTTAATATGGATATGAGTTGCAGATTAATTGCTTAGAATGAAAACTTGAGAATTCTGTTTTCATGGTTTATAAAATGTCCTATGTGGGCAAAGCCAAAAGAAAAATATATTAATTACTAAGTGGATGTGGTATTATGTCAATAACTGCTATTTACCTAAATAGAACATACATAATTGAAAACAATTTAAGTCATCAATAATTGTTATTTGGTTCTTATTTTTATCTTTAATTTTTTCCTGAGTGTCATGTGGCTGTAGAATTTTGATGAGCAGTAAAACCAGATCTAAAAAGGTTTGGCTATAAGGAAAGCCCTATTGTTAACCTTCCTGGGATAAATATTTGGGAGGTAAGCAGAACAAAACATAATTGGCTTATTTAATAAACCTCTAAAATGTTTATAATGTTCAAAAATAAAAACTACCTGTTATCAAGGTTTGCTAGGATTTTGAAGAAAAGAATTGGGAATATACTCCATGTCTACTGTATCTAATCCATGGCGACTAATGTTTTCAGTTTGCTATAACTGAATTTCTCATCCTGATATCTATAACCATACTCACTCTGATCTCTGTAAAGACATTTTCCTTTGTCTCAGTTTTCTTAGTAATTATTTCAGTGATAAAGTTTGCAAAAAAAAAAAAATAGCCATTCCCATTGCTGCTTTTTCTTTAAGCCACAGAATTCCTTAATTTTTTTTTTTTTTTTTTGCAAAAGAAGAAAATCATGAAAATAGTTCTTTAGCAAAACTTGGGTACATAAGTGGTGCATCATTTATGCATCATTATTTTGTTAGTTTTCCTGGAGTGTTTTGACACAGACAGACAGACTATCTTGTTTGTCTGGAAGTCTAGACATTTCCACATCTGCTTCTTTCCATTGTTCCACTTTGCTTAGTATCTTCTAGCCTGTGGAGCACAGCAAAATCTTTGTTTCTGTTCCTACTTTCACCTGATATCTGAAACCTCTCTCTGTATACAATTGAATGGAAATAATGAGGAGGAGAGAAATGGTAGTTTAAGGAATCTTCTCTTAATCATCCCAGTATTTATCATGATAGATAATAGGCAATCCACAGGATTTTATATTCCAGATATTTTATATTCCAAAAACCCAGATAAATGGTTTTTGATGAATTTTTATAAATATCCTACGTAATAAGATAGTAATATGCAAATTAATCTTCACTCACTCACTCCATCACTCCCTCACTCAGTCACAAAGATGGTAGCGGCCGTGGAGCTGGAGCAAGCAGAAGGCTTGGGTTGCCCTGGCAATGGAGGAAGCCAAGCTTCCCACCTGTCCTTACCAGCCCTGAGCTCCACTCAAGGCTACAAAGTTTCAATTATAGAAGGTAAATAAATCCCAGATACCTGCTTTAAGCCCGTGGGCATGGCCAGCCTGAAAACAGCCATCAGCCCCTCACCCAGGCTTGCCAGGCAGCCCAATGGGGACCCCCACCCTGAAGGGAATGTGATCAGTCTGAAAACAGCCATCAACCCCTCACTCAGGCTGGCCAGGCACCCCAGTAGGGACCCACACTCTGAAGGGGATGTGGCCAACCTGAAATTGGCCCTCAGTTTCTCATTCAGGCTGGCCACACACCCATGGGATGAGGGCTCCCACTGGGGGGCTTGACCAGCCTACAAACAGCCAAGAGCCCCTCACCCAGGCTGGCCAGGCACTTTAGCGAGGACCTCCACCCTGTAGGGACTGTGGCCAGCCTGCAAACAGCCCTCAGCCCCTCATCCAGGCTAGTCAGGCACCACAGTGGGATACACTTCAGGGCAAACCAGCCAGCCCCCACGCATGCACCAAGCCTCTATCCTATATAATAAAAGGGTATATGCAAATTGACCCTAACAGCAGAATGACTGGGAATAACTGGTCACTATGACACACAATGACCACTAGGGGCCAGATGCTCAATGCAGAAGATGCCCCCTGATGGTCAGTGCACTCCACAGGGGGAGCTCTGCTCAGTCACAAGGCAGGCTGATGGGAATGGGCCTAAGCCAGCAGGTAGACATGCCCTGAGGGGTCCCAGACTGCGAGAGGGTACAGGCCAGGCTGAGGGACGCCCCCTGCCTGAGTGCACAAATTTTTGTGCACTGGGCCTCTAGTCCAATTTATAAAAATTAAATATTCTCTTAATTTAAAAATCAATGGAGGGGTGATAACACAAAACAACCTACCACCAAATCTAAAATTGTGTCAAAACTGACAGCTTAATTTATAACAAAGCACAATTTATATTTTCTGGATAAGGGAAAGAGAAAAACAGAGTGCAGTAAGACTTCATCTACATACAATTTAAAAATACTTCACTAAAAATATGCCTTCAAATCTATGCCAATTGATCTTGGATCATCAGAGTCCCTAGTTATTTTCCTAGAGGAAGAAAAAGGGCTCACTTGTTGAAAAAGAATATTAGCAGATTCAATTAATTAGGAGAAGATGTGGATCAGGTGCAAATGATTAAATATTACAATTTGTGACTTGGATTTTTATATCATTACTAGTGGCCCAGTGCACAAAATTTGTGCAAGGAGGTGTCTATCAGCCCAGCCTGCACTCTCTCTAATCTGGGTTCTCTTGGAGGATATCTGACTGCCTAGGATTGGGCCTAAATCAGCAGTCAGCGGACATCCTTCTCGCAATCTGGAACCTCTGACTCCTAACCACTCACCCGCCTGCCTGCCTGAACCCCCTTAATCACTCTGCCTGCTGGCCTGATCGCCCCCAACTGCCCCCTCCTTGCAGGCCTGATTGCCTCCAACTGCCTTTCCCGCCAGCCTGATTGCTCCAACTGCTCCCCCCCCCCCAGTGTCCTGATCACCCCTAACTGCCTCTGCTCTGCCTCAGCCTCGCCACCATGGCTTTGTCTGGAAGGATGTTTGGACAGTCTCTGGTCTAATTAGCAATTACCATTTTATTAGTATAGATTTTGTGCCTCTATTTACTACCATTCCAGGTTCAGAAAGGACTTGCAAAAGATTAAGCAGTGTGTGGGGCACTGGACTGTAATAAAGATATGTGGCCTCAGTTTCTCCTGCTCTCACTCTGCTCTTAACCTCTGTGACTGTCAAGTCCAAATGACATTCATGAGCTTGAGATGCAGGGAAAATTTGAGTCTTAGTGATAGGAAAAAAAAAAAAAGCAAGTCAGGATTATAGCTCTGTGATGTAGAATCTGTAAAATGTTTTTAAAGCAGAAGTCATGAACCTCAACAAGGGTATCATATTTGCTCATAGTTTATAACATAATTGCAAAATTTCTGCTACTGTTTAGACTTCTGTAGATTTAAATAAACTTCCACTTTCCAAGATCATGTCCCAATTGGACCATGGATACAGAAATAATTCAGTGACTATGATAATGAACAATTAATATACAAATGAAATTCAATAAAAGACTAGGCTCCATGGAGGTCATAGCACTGAGAGATTTTTCTTCAGAAGTTTAGAATTCTGCATGTTGGATTGATAGAAAATCTCAAAGATCATGGTTACCTCTCCTAGTGAAATGATGCACCGTTGACTAGGAGTGTCACCTGTGTACACATTTATCAAAAATTAATAAGAAACATCAGAGTTCATGCACGATGACATTGATGCTAATGGTGATTGTACTCAACCAGCATTCTCTAATTGTATCAAGAGAAGTTCTAAGCCCTTTGGTTTCATTGTATTATTTGGGCTTCTTAACAATGGGAGACAGGTGTTAATTTTATCCCTCTATATAAGAGGGGAACCTGAGGTATAGCAAAATTAAATAATTTACCTATGACCACATTGCTAGCAAGTGGCAGAGTAAGCATTTGACTGCTTATTCTCTCCATCCCCAAGATGGCGCAGTGCCCCCGAGCTTCTCACTTCCACACACATGCTCCAGTTCTGAGACTTCAGTGAAATGGATAGACAGAACACAGAGTCTGCTCTCAGGCTGTAGATCAGAGAGGAAACCAAAGAGATCTCTGGAGGGAATAATGACGACATCTCCCAGAGAACATGACAGCTAACCAGCCTGAACTGAGCTGTGAAGAATGAGCAAAATGAAGGAAAACAGCATGGAATTACGCAGAGAGATGACCAGAAAGGAAAGACAGGGCGAGAAATAAAGGAGAAGGAATGGAGGAAGACTGTCAATTAGATTAGTTTTAGCTGTAATCAAAACAAACTCCAAGAAAACAGTGGCTTAAACAAAATTTTTAATATTTATTTTTAATGTTCAAAGTCTGTAGATAGAGGTTCCGACTTTTTTAGGGCTGCTAAACAGTATAATTCGAGTCATGTTTTAACACGTAATTAGGGAGTCAAATGACCATTGAAGTTATAGGCTTATAGTCACCTGTCAGGCATTAGGAAATGCGAAGGAGAAAATAGGGCTTTTTCCACTTGTTAAAGCAAACATCACATAGGTTAAAGACATTTCTAGTTACATCAATGTGGCCAGAACATAACCCCAAGTCATACCTAACTCCAAAGGAGGCTGAAAAGCAACCTTTAATCTAAGCAGCCATGTGCCCAAAATTAGGCTTTTTTACTTAGGGAAAATGGGAGGGCTGATACTAGCAGGCAGCTAATAGTTTCTGCATGGGATAAAAGAAAAAGAAAAACAGTAAATACAATCCACAAAAATAACACAATGTGAAGTAAAACATGCCCAAGACATGCAAGATAGGCACTCCGTGTAACTGAACAAGTTAGTAAACATGTTATTGCAGTACAATGAGAAAGCCTCTTCAAAAGATTACAAAGGAAATTATAGAGCAAGGAAAGCAAATTGAAAATTTAAACCCATAAATACATTTTAAAAAGAATAGAATAGGTAGATCTGAAATAGCACTAATAGCATAACTGAAAGATTTCAGAAAATATAAAAAATGCTGAGAAAAAAAAATATTGAGTGGATATGATAATTTTACATGGTGACAGATGATTACTAGAATTAGATCACATTGCAAGGTATGAGACTACTTACATTACTTTGGTGGGGCCCCTAGAACCCGAAACAATTTGCAAAGGAAAAGTCACTATACAGACAGTTATACTTCAGTAACAGTAATGCCAGATCTTGCATCAAATAAAAGTTGACAAAAATTATTGCTGGTTTCACTTTTATAAACATACTAGAGGCCCAATATATGAAATTCGTGTGAGTGGGCCTTCCTTCCCTCAGCTGCCAGCACCAGCACCAGCTTCCCCCCACACCTGGTACTCAAGCTTCCCTCCTTCCCTCCAACCACTGGCAGGAACCTGGGATCCAGGCTTCCCTTGCCGCCCCGGCTTCCTCTAGAAGTCCAAGGAGATATGTGTATGTACATATATGTCATAACTTTACTAAAATCTATGAAATATACTAGAAGAAATACTTAAAGATTTACATAAATAGGACAAAAGACATTACTTTTGGGTAATATGTTTCATTCCTTATTTTTCTACATTCTTCCAAAATCTTCTGCAATTAATATTATATATTATGTACATATTAATATGTACATAATATATAATATGTGTGTTAATATATATTATGTGTTTGTGTATATATGTTAAATTAAAGCTTCAAAAATATTTTCCATAGCTTGTCACATAAGAAAATATGTTACTTACTCTTAGCAGGGTTCATAATAATTTTGCTGTGATGAAAGATAGAAATTGGCAATAATTCAACTAAAATGTTAAAAGTATATATTATGTATAAGGCACTGTGGTATGAACTGTTGCAGATACAAAGAAAAATATGATTCTTGCCCTCAAGAAACTGGTTCACTACTAACTTAATATATATAGTCATTGAAATAATAAAAGAGAGGTTCTATGAAGAATAGCCCTGTTTTGAAAATTGCCAGTGCGTGAGAATCACCTGGGGAAGTTATTAAAGATACAGGTTTCTGATCCCTTCCCCAGTGGTCCTCTGACTATGAATTTATATTTCAGTAAACACCTCAACAGGGTTCTGGTATGTGATCCTTAAAAGAACACTGAAATGATATTGTCATGAGCACTGGTTTAAAAGATATCTAATAAAAGCATAATATTGAAATTGACCATCCCTTTGGGATGCCTAAGCCACGCCCACCAGCCAATCAGAGCGGCTGTATGCAAATTCACCCAGCCAAGATGGAGACCGGAACTCATGGAGCGAGTAAACAGGCAGTGCCTGTTGAAGCAGGAGTGAAACTGTTTGCCAGGATGGCTGGCCTTCTCCTGGCTCCAGGCAACAACATATTTGCAACAAAGCCTCAATCCTAGAATCCTCGGGAGCTGAAACAAATAGCAGTCCTGCGAGCTTCAAGCTTCGTTACCTGCCTAGGCTCGGCTTAAAGGAACAGTATCAATTACAGAAGATAAACCCCAGAAACCTGCTTCCAGCCAGCCTTGCTGGGACATTGGGTCATTGGGAGCTGTGGGCAGCCTGAAAGCCTGAAAGCGCCCCTCAGCCCATCACCCACGCTGGCCACACCCCATGGGGTGAGGGACCCCACTGGGGGGCTTAGCCAGCCTGCAGACAGCCATCAGCCCCTCATCCAGGCTGGCCAGGTACCCCAGTAGGGACCCAAAACCTGAAGGGACTGTGGGCAGCCTGAAAGCCTGCAAACGGCCATCAGGCTGGCTAGGCATGCCAGCAGGTGGACATCCCCAGAGGGGTCCCAGACTGCGAGAGGGCACAGGCCGGGCTGAGGGACCTTCCGAGTGCACAAATTTTTGTGCACCAGGCCCCTAGTACTAACATATTTGTACATCTCTTTTTTCCTGACTGTTACCAAGAATGTATTTGGGCAACTTGTTTAACCTCTGATCTTCAAATTCCTTATGTGTAAATTGAAGCAATCATAATCACCTACATTCTAGGGCTATCATGAATAATGTAAATACTGTCCCTAAGTTATACAGCCAAGTCTAAATTATATAACTGGCACTCTCTGATATACAGTATGGCATTTTTATTAACCCTAAATATATGCCAGTGTTGGAGAGAGGAAAGAAGTGCTAAATCCAATGAAGCTGGAGAGGCCAATAAAAAGCTTCATGCAAAAAAAGGAATTTGGATTGAGTCTTGAATGATCAAAAGTTTGATAAACTGAGATAAGGAAGAAATATATTCTAGTCAACAAAACACAGTGATGAGAAAGGAGGTGCGTTTGGGGAGCTCCAACCTGTAGGCATGAGTGGAGCAGAGAAAGCTGCGATTGTCATAAAAGACTAATGTGGAGGAAGCCTTGTGGGAATATTATAAAGTATCTTGAAAATCTACCTAATGAGCTTTAAAGCACTCTTAAAGAGTGATAAGTTGAACATAATTTGAGCAAGGGAGTAATTAGGGCAGATAGAGTTACAACACGATAATTTACTGCTCATGTGGATGATACGTTGAAGAAACAAGAAGATCGAGGTAGGGAAACCAGTGCACAGGCTATGGCAGGAATTCAAATAAGGAATTATGAGTGTCTGAACTCAGTGAAAAGGAAATGGAAAAAGGTAGAAATCTATAAGGGCTGTATCTGAAAACAATAGTTACAACTTAGACATAGATGAGATGTGAAAGTTGAAAAATAAGGTTGAATGAATAGAAAGATTGTGATATTGTTTAAAAAGAACCCAGAATAGAGTAAAAGAAATAACCTAAGAAAAGTATGAAGACTTCAGTTTGCAGTGCTATGTAGAGGTGCTCACAGAATAATCAGATGGCAATATACAACAGGAATTTAGCAATGCAGGGGTGAGGTTACAACTGATAGATGGAAAAGGAAAAAAGGAAGTTAAATGTTATTCTCATGATCACAAGAATTGGAAAATCAGGATGGATGTAATTTTTTTTATCTCAACATCATCATAATAATACTACAGAGTTAATAGTGCTGTGTGCCAGACCTTCTAAGCATGCCATGCTTCAAATCATGTATACTTACACAGCCCTGAGAGGAAGGCACTGCTGTTGTCACCATTTTACAAAGTCTGGCTCAGAGAAACTTGCTGGATGTCATAATTCTATATGTGTGGCAGTGAGGATTTGAACCCAGGCAGACTGGCTTCAAACTATGTGTTCTTAACTTTGACACTCTGCTGTTCCTAAGAGGAAATACAGTGTGAGAAGAGATAAGTCCAAGGTTAGAACCTTTGGGAATACCATGTTAATTTCTACGTGGAAAACACACATATCCTAGTATTAGAGTGAAAAAAAGAAATCAGGACAACCAGGTGCTCAAGATACAAGGGGAAGAGAAGGAAGAGGAAATAAAGGACAAGAAAGATAGCATTTGGTTTTCATTTTCTCTTATAGCAGAGAGGAAGATCTCTGGTGACTAAAAAAAAAATATTTTGATCAAATAGAATACAATTTTAAAGTTAGGGCCTACTTTATATTTCTCCTCTGCTTTTCAATCTTGCCATAAATGTAATTTGTAACACTTAAGGAAAATCAATGTAGGATATAGAAGGGTGGCAAAACTAAATGATGAGAAAATGAATCCTATGGCTGGATTGATGGGTGTTACAACCTATTTGGCTCTTTTCTTCCCACCCGATCTCTCCCCATTACAATTGCATCCATCATTTTCTATATCTCTGTCTTTTCAGAGCTTGTTTTGCATTGCTTGTTTTCAATATTTTTCTTGTGTACTTCTCCACAATTTAACTTTAATGCCTTCACCTGGTTCACATGTAAAGTCTTTTACCATAACACAAAGTTAACCAGAAAACTGCAAAACTTCATGAGGCCAACCTTCAAATAATTTATATTCTATACTAGAGGCCCAGTGCATGAATTTGTGCACAGTGGGGTCCAGCAGGCCTGGCCCCAGTCAGCAGATCGAAACTGGGCCTGTCGGGAGGAGGAAACAGTAGGAGGTTGGCCAGCCAGCCTGCACTGATCAGGCTGTGATCAGGTCTTGGCTGGCTGTGGGGAGGGGCCATGGGCAATTGGCCTGTGGGCTCCACTCCCATTAGGGTGGAGGGGACAATTATTGGTGGGGCCAGCCATGGGGAGGGGCTGCGGGCAGTAGGCCAGCTGGCCCCACCTCGGAATGGGGATGGGAGCCAATCAGGGGTCAGTGGATGGGGAGGGGCTGTGGGAGGTTGGCTGGCCAGCCCTGCACCCAATTGGTGTGGGTGGAACTGATTGGGGGCAGAGCTAGCTGGGGGAGGGACTGTGGGCTGGTCAGGGTGGTAGGGGCCCATCAAGGGTAGGGCCAGCTGGGGGGAGGGGCCTCAGCTAGTTGGCTGACCAGCCCTGCCCCTGATCAGGGTGGGGGGGGCAATCAGGGGCAGGGCCAGCTGGAGGAGGGGCTGCAGGCCGATCAGGGTGGTGGGGGCCTATTGGGGGTGGGGTTGGCTGGGGAAAGGGGCCATAAGAGCTTGGCTGGCCAACCCCATCCCCTGATCCGGTTAGTTCACTGGCCACAGTGGGTGTCGTAGCAACCTGTCATTCCAGTTGTTATGGCGTCCTGGTTGCTGGCTTTTTATATATAGAGTAAGGTGACCAGATATCCCACTTTTGGCGGGACAGTCCCGATTTTTAACAAGTTGTCCCGCATCCCATGACATTTTAAAAAAGTCCTGATTACTCTTTGTAATATTTTAAGTAATAATAATAAAAATAATAAAGACACCCCCCCAATGGTGTACCGCTTTAAATCTGGTCACCTTAATGTGACCAGACATGATTATTATTATTACACCTTAATGTGACCAGACATGATTATTATTAATCTGTCTTTAATTTTGTTTTAGAATATATCTGACATTTAAATGATTCCTCATGTCCATTGTGACTCACGTGTAATATAAATTTGACTCCTTGTCTGAACTATTTTAATCTTAACATATCCAACCACTTCACTCTGTACTTATGAGTTTAAACCAATTCTTGGCCCTGGAGCCATTTTTGAGTGCAAGTATAGAATACATGAGAAACTTGAGATTTAGACTGCTCACCAGAGCAATCTGACATCAGCCTTCCTAAAGGTCCTGTATTAATCTTGACAGTTTAGTTTTCCAAGTAGTATTGGGGTTTTTCTGCCCACTTTTTCAATGCAAATCAGATGTTAGTTAAGGGCTTCTATATTCTTATAGAGCAAAGTGAACTAATTTGCATACCGGTTCCACAGTGGACAACAGACCCACATTATTTTCATGGTAGTTTAGAGACCTCTGGTACTTATTTTCCCTTGGTTACATGCATTTCCAGCTTCCATATTTTTTCATCCTGTCTTGATTCCACCCTGCCTCCACCCATATTTGACACTCAGGTTTTTATTGGATTTGATCCATTCAGCCCTTTACTGAATTTGATTGAAAAATCTACTCACACCTGCACTTCAAGAGAATAATGATTTTGCTGAAGAATTATGAGGTTTTAGGTGTGAAAGGATTTGTAACTGAGTCCTGTGTTTTCTTCCCTTCCTTTTGTAACTCACCTCTTCCATTCAACTTATTTTTCTCTTGTTTCCCTTTTTTCACCTTTTGCCTCCAGTAGAATTGGATTCACTTCTTTATCTAAAATCTTGGGCATCCTTGATGCCTTTAGTGTCTGAGTTTTTTGCCTAAGAATACCTGTTGCTGATGGCCTTTCAAGCAAATGTAGTATTCTCCCCAAGAGACACTTTTTATGAATAAACTCTCCTTTTCATGTCTCGAGGCTTTTCTAGCATACACAGCACAGCCCTCTGGTGTCTATCAGCTGCCTTCCAAATGAACTCCCTTTGATTTGTTTGCCTTACCTGAGGAGCCATTTGCTGTAAACCTTTGCTCGTTTAGTCTGTTTACTAGAGGTATAGCCATCCTGCTTGTGCTACTGGGGAACTCACCTTTCCTCAGACCTTCATTTGGTTGCTTATCCCCTAGCAACCCTCTCTGAAGTAGTTCACTCCTGATCTCTATTCCATGTTCTGACACCTGAAATTTGCCTCTGCTTATGGATCAGTTGGGATTTCCAGACTTCACCTTTCCCAGTTTCATTTATCTTACTGCTTCCTGAGCTCAAGTTCTAGTACCATGGGAGTGTTCAATAAATATTTATAAATAGTGATGAATGCACTGCTCTTCCTGCTCAGAAGCTAGTGAGTAGAATGGTTACTGCAGAGTGTGATTCTCCTAAGCTATTTACTCTGCTATGCTAAGATGGTATACTGGAGTATGTTTAACATTTTTAATTGTTTCTTTTCTTGTATTTCGCTAATTACAGTTAACATACAATATTCATTGAAGGTGCACAACACAGTGATTAAACATTTACAAAGTGATGGATAGTTCTAATATCCATTTGATACCATACATGTTATTACAATATTATTGACTATATTCCTATGCTATACTTCATATCCTGATGACTATTGGCAGTTTGTGTTTATTAATCCTTTTCATCTTCTTCACCCAGCTGGTGACCATCAATTTGTTTTCTGTATCCATGAGTTTGTTTCAGTTTTATTTGTGTGTGTTTTTTATTCCACATATAAATGAAACCATATGGTACTTTTCTTTCTCTGATATTTCACTTAGCATAATACCTCTAGGTCCATTCATGGTATCAAAAATAGCAAGATTTCGTTCTTTTTATGGATGAGTAATATTCCATTTTACGTATGTACTACTTCTTCCATATCCATTCATCTATTAATGTACACTTAGATTGCTTCCATTGGCTATTGTAAATAATGATGCAGTAACATAGGGATATATATATTTATATGTCTTTTGGATTTCTTCAGATAAATACTCAGAGTTGGAATTAGTGGGTCAATATGATAGATCTACTTGAAAATTTTTGAGGAATCTCCGTACTGTTTTCCATAATGGCTACACCAATTTGCAATCACCAACAGTGCAGAAAGGTTTACTTTATCTACATTCTTACCAATACTTGTATATAGATTTTTTCATAATAGGCATTCTGACAGTTTTGAAGTAATATTTCATTGTGGGTTTAACTTGCATTTCTCTAATGATTAGTGACTTTGGGCATCTTTTCATGTGGCCATCTTTATGCCTTTGGGGAGAAATGTCCATTCAGGTCAATTGCCTGTTTTTTTAATTGAATTGGTTTTTTTTTTTTTTTTTTTTTGGTGTCCACTTGTATAAATTCCTCATATATTTTTGGATATTAACTCATTATGGCAAATATCTTCTCCCATTTAGTTGGTTGTATTTATGTTTTATTGATATTTTTATGTACAAAGGTTTTTAGATCAAGAAGTCCCACTTGTTTTTTTTTTATTTGTTTCTCTGGCTCAAGGAGACATATACAAAAAATATTGCTATGAGTGATGTCAAAGAGTTTGTAGCCTATGGTTTTCTAGGTCTTACATTTAAGTCTTTAATCCATTTTTTGAGTTTATTCTTGTACCTGGTATAAGAAAGTTATCCAGTTTTACCTTCTTCTTCTTCTTCCTCTCCTTCTTCTTCTTCTTCTTCTTCTTCTTCTTCTTCTTCTTCTTCTTCTTCTTCTTCTTCTTCTTCATCTTCCTCTTCTTCTTCTTCTTCCTCCTCCTCCTCCTACTCCTACTCCTACTCCTCCTCCTCCCCCTCCTCCTCTCCCTCCTTCTCCTCCTTCTCATTTTATTTGCATGTATCTGTCCAATATTTCCAACAAAATTTATTGAAGAGACTGTCTTAAACTCATTGTGTATAGTCTTGTCTCTTTTGTCATAGATTAATTGACCATATAGGTATCTAAACTAATAAAAGTGAAATAGTAAAATTAACCGTTTCTCTGAGACAGGGTAAGCCACGCCCACCAGCCAATCAGCAGCTGTATGCAAATTAGCCCAGCCAACATGGAGGCTATCACTCACAGACCTGAGTAAACGGCAGTTTCCATCGCAGCAGGAGCGAAAGTGAAGCTGCGCCCACTCCGCTTAAACTGGCTCTAGCGAAACACAGGTTTGAAACAAAATAACAATCATAGAATCCTCGGGAGCTGAAGGAAAGAGCAGCCTGGGCCTCACCAGTAAAAGTAACATTGTGTCATTATAGACGCTGCGAGGTGAAGCAGAGAGCAGGGTTCCTTAGTAGTTAGTAGGCTGCCTTAAAGGAACAGCGTATCAATTATAGAAGATAAACAAACCCCAGGCCTTAAAGGAACAGCATCAATTATAGGAGATAAACAAACCCCAGAAACCTGCGTCCAGCCAGCCTTGCTGGGACATTGGGTCAATGGGAGCTGTGGGCAGCCTTAAAGCCTCTCACCCAGGCTGGTCAGGTACGCCAGCAGGTGGACATCCCCTGAGGGGTTCCAGACTGTGATAGGGCACAGGCTGGGCTGAGGGACCTCCCGAGTGCACAGAGCAGCTGTAGCGTGGAACAGCGCAGGACTCAGGACCGGTGAGTGGGAAAGAGGCGGCAGGGTTGGAGGGCACCGGGAAGCGGGTGAGAGGCGGCAGGGGGTCAGCGGCCTGGTTGGTAGGCTTCCCAGGCCCTTGGAGGGGCATTGGGGAGTGGGAAAGAGGCAGCAGGAGGTCAGTGGCCTGCTTGGTGGGCTTCCCAGGCCCTTTGCAGGGCATCAAGGAGTGGGTAGGAGGTGGCAGGGGGTTGGTGGCCTGTTTGGCAGCTGTCCAGACCCTTGGAGGGGCATTGGGGAGCGGGAAAGAGGCAGCAGAGGGTCAGTGGCCTGCTTGGTGGGCTTCCCAGGCCCTTTACAGGACATCGGGGAGCGGGTAAGAGGCGGCAGGGGGTCAGTGGCCTGCTTGGAGGGCTTCCCAGGCCCCTTGCAGGGCACCAGAAAGTGGGAAAGCAAGGTGGTGGGCTGGGGAGTGGGAAAGAGGCAATGGGGGGTCAGTGGCCTGCTTGGTGGGCTTCCCAGGCCCCTTGCAGGGCACCAGGGAGTGGGAAAGCAAGGCTGCAGGGGCCAGAGTCCTGCTTGGAAGCTCCCCAGACCCCTAGGCGGCACCGAGAAGTGGGAAAGGAAGGCAGCAGGGGACAGGTGAGTGGGAAAGAGTCGGCGGCCTGCTTGGCGGCTTCTCAGGTCACTTCTGGGGATCAGGGAGCAGGAAAAGGCTGGCCTGACCATGAGGCGAGGTTTTCCCTGCTTTCTGGTGGCTGAAGGAAGATGGGCAGTAGGCAAGCTTGGGAGGCAGGCAGCACCCAGCCCTGGCCACAACTCAAAAAAGAGAACAACATGCAGGGGAGGGCAAGAGTCTGAGAGATCAACATAGAGGAGGTGCCTGCTCCAAGCCTTGATGATGTGCCTGGGGGCAGGCCCCCAGCAGGTATACACACACAGGAGGACTGCTCCGAGCCTCAGATGTGGCTGGGGGCAGGTCCCCAGTGGCCACACACACACAAAAGGCACCTGGCAGACTGGGGCCATCATAGGACATCCACTGAGGGGTCCCAGACTGTGAGAGGGCACAGGCCGGGCTGAGGGACACCCTCCACCCCGAGTGCACAAATTTTTGTGCACCGGGCCCCTAGTGAGTTTATATTTGGGCTTTCTATTCTGTTCCATTGATCTATGTATCTGTTTTTATGCCAGTACAAATATCTCCAGTACAAATATTTGTTCTTTCTCAATATTGCTTTTGCTATTCAGGGTCTTTTATGATTCCATATACATTTTAAAATTGTTGTAGTTATGTAAAAGCACTATTTTGGTATATTGACTGGGATTACATTGAATCTATAAATTACTTTGGGTAGTATGGACATTTAACAGTGTTAATTCTTCCTATCCTTGAACATGGTATTACCTTTCATTTATTTATGTCTTTAATTTCTTTCTTCGATGTTTTATAGTTTTTTGAATACAGGCCTTTCATCTCCTTGGTTAAATTCATTCCTAGGTATTTTATTTATTTTAATTCAATTGTAAATGAAATTGTTTTCTTAATTTCTCTTTCTCTGAGTTTATGCAAATGACTTTTGAATATTACTTTTTATCTTACTATATTCCTGATTTATATTTTTAGTTCTCATAGTTTATTATTGGAATCTTAGGGTTCCCTCTATATAATTTTATGTCATCTGTGAATAATGATAGTTTTACTTCTTTTTTTCAAATTTGGATGCTTTTTTTTTTTCTTGTTTGATTACTGTAGCTAGGAATTCCAACACTACGTTTAATAAAAGTGGCAAATATGAATATCCTTGTTTTGTTTCTTAAAGACAATACATTCAGATTTATTTGATTGGATATGATGTTAATTGTGGTTCAGCATATATGTCTTTTATCATGTTAAGGTTTGTTCCCACTGTACCTACTTTGTTAAGAGATTTTTTTTCATAAATGTGTGTTAGGTTTTGTCAAGTGTTTTTTTGCCTCTATTGATATGATCATATGGTTTTTCTTCATTTTGATTATGTGGTGCATCACTTCATTTGATTTTTGGATGTTGAACCAAACTTGTATTCTAGAAATAACCACTTGATCATGCTATAATATCTTTTAAATATATTGGTGAATTCAGCTTGTTAATGTTATATGGAGGATTTTTCATGTACATTCAGCAGGGATATTAGGCTGTAATATTTTTTATTATAGTGTCTTTGTCTGGTTTTGGTATCTGTGTATTCTGGTCTTGTACAATGAGTTTGAGAACCTTTCTTCCTCTTCAATTTTTAGATTTGTTTCTAAGGAATTATCCATTTCTTCCAGGTTGTCTCCTTTGTTGGCATATAATTTTTTGTAGTATTTCTGTGATGTCAGTTGTCACTTCTTTTTTCTTTCCTGATTTTATTTATATAGGCCATCTTTTATTTTTCTTGATGAGTCTGTTGGGTTTATAAATTTTGTTTATCTTTTCAAAGAACCAGTTCTTGTTTTCATAGATCTTATTTCTATTGTGTTTCTGGACTCTGATTCATTTATTTCTGCTCTGATCTTTATTATTCCCATCCTTCTACTCATTTTGGGCTTTGTTTCTTCTTTTTCTTCTTCCTTTACATGTAAAGTTAAATTTTATTTGAGATTTTTCTTGTTTCTGGAGGTAGAATTTCTCACTTAGAACTGTATTGGGTATGTTCCATAGATTTCTGGATCATTGTGTTTTCACATTTATTTGGCTCATGATATCTTGATTTTTCCCCTCTAATCACATTTTAATCCACTTACTGTGTAGTAGTGTGTTATTTGGCCTCTGTGTTTCTGTGTTTTTGAATTTTCTTCTTGTAATTGATTTCTAGGTTGATATCATTGTGATTGGAGTAAATGCTTGATATAATTTAAATCTTCTTTAATTTATTGAGACTTGTTGTTCAGCCTATCATGGTCTATCCTGGAAAACGTGGCATATGTATTTGATAAGAATGTATAATCTGCTTCTATTGGGTGAAATGCTCTAAAATTATCATTTTAGTCCATAGGCTGTAATGTGTCTCCTAAGGCCATTGTTTCCTTGTTTATATTTTGCCTGGATGATCTATTCATGGATGTCAATGGTGTGTTAATGTTGCCTACTATTATTGCCTTACTGTCCCTTTGTCTCCCTCAATATTTGCTTTACATGCTTAGGTGTTCCTGCGTTGGTATATAGACGTTTAAAAGTTATATCCATTTTTGTATTTTTTGTTGTTGATGATTACCATGATGTCTATATGGCCATCTATATCTATAGCAGTCTATTTTAAGTTGATAGCCATTTAAGTTCATTTTAAATCTGAAAGTGCTATCTCCATACTCTCTCCAGGAGGTACAGCCTCATATGAACACTCAGTAGCACCCAAGGATCTCTGCACTTTATCTGGACAGGGCTGTCTTATAGGGAAATGACACAGCATTTTGTAAGCACCACACTCTCTTCAGGTCGGGGAGCCCAGTGGGTGCCTGAAGCAACACTCTGCTATACATACTGTATCAATCTCCAAGAGGACATTTATGTTGGGTGTAGCTCTAGGAGGGGTACCTGAGGTCAGCCAGAGAAAATAGATGGAGTTCCTGCCCACTACCTGTGTGTATGGGAAAAGGAAACAGTGGTGCTCACTGGTTTCCCTACTCCTGACTTGTTTCCTCAGCTCCTGAAGATTTCTCGCAGCTCCCAATCTTCTCTATGCAGTCTCTCTTGCTTGCTGTGCAGAAGCTGTTCAATTGGCGCACAGTTGTATCTCAGGCAGAGAGTTCTCTAAATATAGATATACATTTGATGTGTTGTTGGTGGGGAGGGATCTCAATGTCCACTACACTGCCATCTTGGACCTGCCTCCTGGACCATGCCCACTTTATGAAATAAACACATGAACAGCACCTCACTTTGCAGACTTAGTCATATATATATATATATATATATATATATATATATATATATATATATTTTTTTTTTAATATATTTTATTGATTTTTTTTTACAGAGAGGAAGGGACAGGGATAGAGTTAGAAACATCGATGAGAGAGAAACATCGATCAGTTGCCTCCTGCACACCTCTTACTGGGGAGGTGCCTGTAACCAGGGCACATGTCCCTGACCAGAATCGAACCTGGGACCTTTCAGTCCGCAGGCTGACGCTCTATCCACTGAGCCAAACCGGTTAGGGCAAGACTTAGTCATATTTTTATAGCACTTTAACACAATGATTTGGAATATTGGAATATTGTGAGTAGAGTAGTAAAGAGGAGATAGTTCCGGTGAGGCTCAAGAAGCTTGGAAATTTAAAGAAGTATTGAAATGAATTCACATAGATTTGATTCCACTATGGGTGATACAAGTAAGATTTAATTTGAAATCTACTAGCTGATAACTCAAGGCTCTTCATCCTGTCAGTCCTGTCACAAATGAAAGCCAAGTGATTAATATAAGAATTGGATGTGTTAATTATCATGTAGAATACAGAAACTCTAATTTTCTGACAGCCTGGAAACAGTACTTTCCAATGATGAAAAGCACTAAAATCATAAGCCAGAATTGTCATAAATCTCCAATAATGTCATGGTTTCAAATTGGTGGTTCCTATAATTAGGCACATGTTCATGTCATTAGATTATGTGACAGATATTGTGGAAAAATATTTTGATTTTTATTATAAAGAGTAGCTAAATGCAAAGTTATACATTTATACATAGTCAGGAGAAGATGAGCCCAATAAATAAGAGTCCCTAACAGGCCTTATTGCTCAAAATCTTGTCTTCTCTTTCTTACAGTAAAAGGTCTCCATCTATATCGCATTCATTACACAAAAATTGATATCATATGTAGAAACATCAGAGCCATTTTGAATAAAAGCAGGGATACTGAAAGGCTATTTCTAGAATCTTATATTCCTGAGAAAGACTTTAAGGATGGTAAACAAACCTCTGAGTGTTCAACAATCATAGACCATATTCAATATCAAAATACATAGGCACTGAGGTACCAAGGAAAACATAAACACCTGGAAGCAATATAAACAAGGTGAGTTGCAACAATATAAAGATAAAAATATATAAATATATGTGTTGTTTTCATTGAAGGTTAGTTGCATGAATTATTTTTATTTTTAATGAACACTTGGCTATTTTATTAGACTGAATGACATTTTAGGTACTGGCAGTTTTGAACTAACTAAGCAACATCTTGAGGTAAATGAAGATTGCTGAAAAATGCAGGGAAGGTTTAGAAATAAAATATAATAAACAGTATATTATGTAAAATGAGAAAAGATTTATATATCTAATCTAGCACAAGTAGTTCTAAGCCATTTAAGGAATTGAATAAAATATTTCATAGTAGGTCTCATACAGAATCAAACAAAAATTACAAGATGAGAAGAAAAATTTACAAAGGATTTGGAACTATTGTGAATTACTTGACAATAAAAATTATTACTAAAGCGATTCCTAATTTTTTTGAATTATTATGACAGAATTAAAAGCCATATAAATCTAAATATAGAAGACTTGGGCTGTGGGACTGGCTCTGCCTTGTAGTGGCTGACTGACTTTTGGCAAATCAACCTCTCCTAACCCCATGACTATGAAATGGTGACAATAATTTACCTGACAACTTTAAGGGGCTTTTATAAGTATCAAATATATCAACATTAAGTAATTGGTTTCAAATTAATTAGGCTGTAATGAGTTCTAGAAATGTAAAGTATCATTGAGAAAATAGCTATACTTCTTTTTAAAAGGCCATATATTTCATTGTTTTATGAATTAAGTTCTTCAGAGGTAATACAATTTTAAATGTATTAGAAGTATATGCTATGTAAAGGCATCTTATGGGAAGTCATTTTGTGAAACTAATAATTATCTAGATTTTCATATACTAGCTTCTTTTAAAGTCAGATATATTGAAAGATCTAGAATATGAAACCTTTTACACTATAATAACAAGTAAAATATAATAGTTTTAAGGATTTTGCTTTAAAAATGCGAGCCTTTCCTACTTAACTGTTTGACTCCTCATATTTTGTTGAAGTCAAATTTATTCATTTGATCTATCATTTTTGTAAATAATAAGCTGATTAACTCTTTAGGGTATTCCACAGGACTAAGCTGAAAGATAGTGAAAATATCAAGCTAATAGAACGCTTTAACTCATAATTATTTCATTTTATTTGGTGGTACTTATTTTGCGATGCTTGCAGAGTATTTCATGTTTCCTATATGGTCCACTAGGTTCAAAGAAGTCAATATTTAGTAAATTTTAATTTGAGTATCCTAAGTGATTAAATTGTTCATGTAAAATTATATATTATAAGACAATCCATTTAATTCCTCTAAGTACAGTACATTTTGTCCTTAGATGGTTTCCTCTTCTATATTTTACTAGGGGCCCGGTGCACAAAAATTTGTGCACTCGGGGTGGAGGGAGTCCCTCAGCCCGGCCTGTGCCCTCTCACAGTCTGGGACCCCTCAGTGGATGTCCTATGATGGCCCCAGTCTGCCAGGCGCCTTGTGTGTGTATGTGTGTGTGTGTGTCACCACTGGAGACCTGCCCCCAGCCGCATCTGAGGCTCGGA
>PVJC01021597.1:0-28085 GCA_004026665.1 Murina feae
CCGGTACCAGCCCTTCCCCGAGCCCGTGTGCGCGCCTCCGTACCTCTGTACTTTGCTTCCGCTGCTCCTCTGAGTCTCAGACTCTTCTCTAGTTGTAGGATTTTCACTCAGCCAGCCTTCCTGTGGGTGCGAGTGGTGTCCGTGTGTTCTTTTCGAGGTTTTTCTGAAATAGTTGTTCACGGCTGCATTTACGGTGTCTGCCCTATGCCGCCATCTTGTTTCTCCCAATATTACTCTTTTATTAGATTAGATACTGCCACCTCCCCTCCTGTCTTTATGAAGTGCCTCTGCTTAGGTTAAAGGACAATTTCTCCCCTTCGCTCCTGCAATTCCTTCTGATTTTTTTCTTTGACATTTTATTTGAAAAATGGAAAACATACAGAAAAAATAGGATAGTGTCAAGAACATACCATGTCCATCATTAAATTCTCTCCCTCTTGAGTCTGTTATGCTGAGAGGCATTCTATCTAAAACAAAACAAAACAAAAAACTAATAACTCTCCCTTGACTCCATAATCCTGCCATTCCCTTGCTTAGCAAGATTCTTGAAAGAGTTGTCTATACCTGTTATCCATATTTATTCAGATTATATCTCAGTATATTCCAATAGGACTTTTATCCCCACCATTCCAAGACGACACTCTTCAACATTATTGCTGAAATCCATGCCTTCAGATCCATAATCAAGTCTCCTTTGCTAGCTCCCATTATACTTCAACTCTTATGTTTGAAGTACCCTGAAAGTCTATCTGCCTTCTGATTTCCAGTCTTTAAGTGACTTCATCCAATACCACTGCTTTAAATAATGCCTTCTATAGGACAAGAGCTCCATGAACCTTCAGCCCTAACCCTCCAGATTCATGTTTCCAGCTGTCTGTGTGGCATCTCCATATGGATGAGTAATAGCCCAACTTTAACAGTGCCAAAGTTGAACTCAATATTCCCTTACCCCCTTTCTGAGTTTCCCCAATCTCATAGCCTGTGGGAAACTGCCTATTGTCTTCACTAGCAGAGAGGTGTGGACAAGGAAGGCTGGTGACCCTTGATGCTCAACAGAGGTCAGAGCTATGCACTCACTGTTTAATCCAGACAAAGGTAGCTGAAGCAACTTCCCCACCAGATAGTCATGTAAATCCTTATTGATAAGATAGTCTGTGTGTTACTGGAACTTCCCTGCCTAAGGGCTATAGGTGTATCCCATAACCTCAATAAAAGGGATAAGCAACGTCAGAGCAGGGGTTGAGGAGTTGTCCTCCCGGTAGAGGTGGGCTCCCACCTGGCCTCCCATTATTTCCAAATTGATTCTCTTCTAGTCTCTCCATTTTGTGTGTGGCCTTCTCCAGAACTCGAACCCTGAACAGGTACCCTGAACCACGCGGGACATGAAAGGGGCTACCGCAATAGCCAAACAAAGTTGCTCAAGTGAAAAATGCAGGAATTTTATATATATATGTGTGTGTGAGTATATATATATATATATAATATATATATATATATATATATATATATAATATATATATATATATTTCAGAGAGGAAGGGAAAGGGAGAGAGGGATAGAAACAACCATGATGAGAATCATTAACTGGCTGCCTCCTGCACATCCCCTACTGGGGATGGAGCCCCACACCCCAGCATGTACCTAGGAATCTAACCATGACCTCCTGGTTCATAGGTCAACACCACACTGACTGGGCTAGGAATCATCTCTGATCCCAGTTTCTTTTCCTTATTGCTCCCATCAACAAGCCTATCAACTTTACATCCAGAATATCGCCAGGCAATCCACTCAACAACTCCACCTTTGCTGTCATACTCTTAGTCCCCCATCAATTATCACATTGAAATTAACTTGTGTCCTTGCTTCTCTATCCTTGCCTTTTAATCCATTTTCCACACAGCAATGATCTTTTCAAATGTAACTCAGATCATGTCATTCCTACTTAATTATCTGCCATGGTATGAATGCCTGTCCCCCTAAATTCATATACAGTAGGTCCTCGGGTTACATTGGAGATCCATTCCTACAGCGCGATGCAACACGATTTTCGCCGGAAGTCGGAACCCACCTACATAAGCACCTACATCACTCACATGGAACACATACCAGCAGTAATGAAGTAAAACAGTAACAAAAAATTTAAAAGATAACAATTCCTGACCTTCACTTGTGGTAAGTAAATAATAAAAAACATAAAGCACATTACGCACATAGGTCGAAACAATGGAACTTTTTTTTTATAAATAAGTGCGAGATGGCAACATAACCACGAAAGGACATACGTTGAGTCTGACATAACCCGAGGACTGTCTGTATTGAAATCCTAACCCCCAAAGATGGCTGTCTTAGGAGTGGGGCCTGAGAGGTCCTCAGGTCATGCATAAAGAGCCTCCATAGAGCTCCCTTACCCCTTCCAGCACAGAGGACACTGGCTAGAAGTTGGCACTTAGCAACCTGGAAGACAGGCTCTATCAGAACACAACCATGCTGGTGCCTGGATCTTGGACTTTAGAACTGTGACGTTTCTAATATTTATAAGCTACCCAGATTGTAGTATTTGTTATAGCAGTCCTAAGGGAGTAAGATACACATCCTCACCCATTGTTTCCCACTGCTCTGGGATTACAAAAGCCCTAGATTATCTAGTCTTTGCTGCTCCCTCCCCATTCAATTTTTACCTCGCTCTCCTGACTCACTATACTCCAGCCAAGCAGAAACTTCACCAAACACATTGAGCTTTTTCCTTTATGTTTTTCCACTGTCCCCTCCACCAAGATTTTGACCAAATTTAAACAACTATTCTAGTATTTTTTTAATCTCTCATACACTGTTTTTTAATTTTTTAAAAATATATTTTATTGATTTTTTACAGAGAGGAAAGAAGAGGGATAGTTAGAAACATCGATAAGAGAGAAACATCTGTCAGCTGCCTCCTGCACACCCCCTACTGGGGATGTGCCCGCAACCAAGGTACATGCCCTTGACCGGAATCGAACCTGGGACCCTTGTGTCCGCAAGCTGACATTCTATCCACTGAGCCAAATTGGCTAGGGCAAAATAATTTTTTAAATATTTTATTGATTTTAGAGAGGGAAGAGAGATAGAAACAGCAATGCATCAACATTAATAGGCTGCCTCTTGCACAAATCTCTGCAGGGGATCGGCCCTGAAACTCAGGCATGTGCCCTGATCAGGAATCAACCAGCGATCTCTTGGTGCAGGAGTCAGCTCTTAACCACTGAGCTACACTAGCCATGCACCATTCAGTTCTTAACTCAGGAGAGGCCTTTCCTGATCACCACCCTCTATTCTAAAGTAGCCTCAGTCACTGTCCCATATCACCCAATTTTAAGTCTTTGAATAGCACTGATCTTTGTGTTGATTCTATAATGTAAACTCCCTAAGACTTTATCTTGTTTCCCATCTAGAATGGTTCCTGGCAAACAGCAGGTGCTCAATAAATACTTGTGGAAACAATGAACAGATGAAGGGCATCAGATACTTATTCAGTAATCCAAGCCCAAACTAGGAACACCAAGCATTTGCAGGAGATGAGAGAATGGGCTTTCCCAGCTTCTTACTACCTGAAAGCTAAATTTACACTTTGACTTAGATTCTGACTCCAAGCAAATAGACAATAGGAAAGATAGTTGCAGCTGGGAAACAATGATCTCTGGGAAATTATTAGATCTGAAATCTCATCCCAAGTTTATATCTAGCCTCTTTGGTTCCTCATAGTTACCCCTCTGCACTGAGAACAAAGTTAGCATCTATTTACCTGCTTGGCTTATAGGTGGGCTCTTTGTTTTCCTCTTTTCTAAGCATTCAGCAATAAATCATTCTAAAAATCCTATATAATAAAGAGCTAATATACAAATGGTCATCACACCCTTGCAACCTCACGCTGGGACCTGAGGCTCCACCCCAACCCTGGTGCCGGTGTTGGGGGGCAGCCGTGGGACTTGTGGCTGGGCACCCCGCCCTGCGGGGCTTGGCGGGGATGGAACCAGCCGGGTCTGGGTCTTGCATGATTTCAAGGTACACACAGTGGGCAGGTCTTGGACTCTGGGTCCCACAGCGTGCCTCAGACTCTGACAGGAGGGAGATTTTCATATACATTTTAGTAATTTTCTTTCATCTGACATTTCTATTATAGAAAAAGGGCAAATAGCAGTATTAAAGTATTTCCTCTAATTAATTTCCTTTTAATATGCACAAATTTCATGCACTGGGCCACTAGTGTTTCTGTAATTCTTAGGAAGAAAAACAAAATTTAAAAAATTATACCAACTTCTGTGAGATGGCAAAAATATTTATTAAAATTTTTCCAAGTTTGAATTTTATTGTAAAGAGTCCTTCTAATACACTCGTACATCCCGGAAAAATAAGGTAGCAAGTACTATACATATAGCATATAAAGCAGTGATTTTTTTAAAAAAATGAGTCCACATAGTAACACAGTTAAAGAAATGGGATTCTCCAAGGCCTTAGAGAATTTGAAGTGGCACCTTAGGTGATCTAAGAAACCAGTTAGAGTCTCGTGGTTTTCCTTTCGGTTCAAGATTAGCAGTTAAGTTACCACCACCTGTTTCAAGAGGTAGAATATATGCTTTTTACTAGCCCACCATTTACTGGTCCGCCTGGCCTCAACAGACTCTCCCTCTTCAGCCCACCTGTCTCTGGTGATGGCGAGAGCTCCATGCCCCGGAGAGCGAGAATCCCTGATCTCTACTTAAGATCCATGAACCGGATATCCATGATGAGAAGGAAGTTCTTAGGCAGTGGACGGGGGGCCGGAGAGAGAACGGTAAACACCTGATGCTCCAGGTCCACACTGGTCACCACGATGAACCCGGCCACACTGGTCTCAGAAAGGTTCTCCTCTGTGCCTTCAGCAGTGCTGACACTCAGGAGGTGGTGCACCATGTCTCGGCCAGGGCTGACAGGCACTAGCTTCAGCTGATTGTCCTCCTGAGACATGCCCAAAGGCAAACAGGAGTCTGGAATGGTGGGTGCCCCAACTTTGTAGATTTTCACATCTGAAAATTTGACATTGAAGGCATGGGGATAAAAACAGCCCCGGAATCCATAGAAATACTCACGGATACGCTCATCCCTACATTCCCGCCGGAAATCCTTGGAGCGCTCAACCACGCCCCCTGATTTAGGGAGCAGCACAGTACGCACAAAGTGAGGCAAGTCCCGTTTCAGTTCATTGTAAAGTCGTTCTTGATCCAGAACCACAACCACATCTACCTCAAAGGCTGAAGCTGCATGCACCAGGGCCTGGTATCCGGAGCCCTTGACCCAGCCGCAGGTGTTAATGACACAGCCACTCACAGAAGCCCTTCGGTTCACTTCACACCTTTGGTTGAACACATCTGCTAGACGAGATGTAATCTGCAAAAGACAAGTAAGGTGAGGAAAAAAAAAATACAAAAAAATTAACGAACCTATAGTTATTTTGTCCCTCTTTGGAGTAAGTACCATTAGGTACAAGAAAAACATTTTTAATGGCTATGGCTTTGACCCCATAACATGGACTTAATTTTTAGGTGGCTTCTTCTGTCTCCTAAGTGGGAATTTAATAAATAACTTACTAGGTCCACAGAAACATTTAATAATCTGAGACTGACTTACATTTGAAACTGTCTTTTCCAAAATCACATGGCAATAACACCAGCCGAGAGGGAGCAAAGAAGATGGCTATAGTTTTAACTAGCAAACTTTTGCACAGCTTCCTACCCTGATAGCAACCCTACCCTCCCTCCCACCTTGGCTCTGACCTTATTATAAAGCTTGATGTTGGTGCCGGGAGTGGTGGAGCCAAAGTGATACACCAGAGGGGCCTGGATGGAGAATCCTTCTTCAACATCTGCCGGACGCTCAATGTAGAGGGCCCCCATGGTCCCAGGGATGGACACAGAGCCCTGGCCCACATCCAGCTCCACATAAGTGGGGCGGCGGCCCAAACGCACGGCGTAGTTGAGCAACAGGCGGCACACTGTGGATTTGCCCACATCGGTGGGGCCCACGACCATCACCCGGGGGCCTCGCTCTTCTTCCTTCTCCGCCTGCCTCCGCATCTGCTCCAAGGCTGTGTGAGTGTTGAGGTAAAGCAGCATAGGGGTGTCCTTGGAGACGTAAGCCACCTCGGTGCGGCCACTCAGCTGAACCGAACAGCCGTGCCAAGTGAAAACGGCGACCTTGGCACCAGCATCAAAGGTGAATTTCTTGTTCCGGGTCAGCTCTGTGCCAAAGACTTCTGCCATGCCAGCCAGCAGCTCCAACTGAACCGTCTGAGATGCTTCCACCTCAAAGCGAAGTTCTGTTTCGCGCTCTAGTTCAAATTTAGTTGTTGGCTTCTTGTCGTCATTGGTCTCCTCTCCCATCTTTTCTGTGTAGCCGCCGCTGTGCCTAATACACAAATTAAATGTCAGACCTAAATACAAGTTAGAACTCTGTTCAAAGTCCTCCAATGAATGTTTCCCCTGACCCTGCTCTATTTTTCTCCTTATCTCTGATCACCATCTGTCTACCCCGCTAAGGTTGGGCATTGGGTTTCCTGCTGTTTCTCTAGTACCCAAGATAGGGCTTGATAACCCACAGGCACTTCTGCACATACACCGAGCGAATTACACGACTGAGACATCAGAATAAAATTACAGCCCTAGCTGGTTTGGCTCAGTGGGTAGAGCGTTGGCCTGCGGCCTGAAGGGTCCCAGCCAAGGGCACAAGCCTGGGTTGTGGGCTCAATCCTCAGTAGGGGGCATGCAGGAGGCAGCTGGTCAAGGATTCCCTCTCATCATCGATGTTTCTACCTCTCTCTCCCTCTCTGAAGTCAATAAAAATGTATTTTAAAAAACATGGTATCTGCAGATTGACAGAACACTTGATCACATCACCTCATAGCTCCCTTCATCACTCTATTGAGATATTCCAGAGAAGGCAAGAGGTGCCCGCTCCCCAACCCTCTTAGTCAACAAGAATCCGGGTGCAAACCACAGAACAGCAATATTGGACTTAAAAAAACAACATTTCAGTATCCCGCCCAGCAACGTCTAGCAGTGTCTTCAGACAAATCAGCTGACCTCTGAGTCTTTTCCTCAGCTGCCAACTGAAGGCACTTACACTTCCTCACACAACGTGTGGTTCTGGGGACCAGCAGGGGTTGCTGGAGGAAAATAGAAAAGGCCCAGAAATAATCAAAAAGTTACTTCCGATACCGGACCGCAGCTCTAGGTCCCGCATCTGTCCCAGCTGACCTAGATACGACATCCGCCCACGTCCCAAGGAGGCGACGGCTGCTTTCCGGACTTTTTTCTCTTACCTGCACAGCCACCGCCCCCAAATTGTAAACCGAGCAGCCCCCGCGGGCGGGACCCTAAGCCCGATTACCGCCGGGCTCGCCCAGACCCACGCCGGAAACACCAGCGGTTCTGCACGTGCGCAGTGGAGGAGACGCGGCCGCGCGGTGCCCCTCGGGATACGTAGTTGTGCGGAAACGGCTGGGTGCAGTTGAGCTCGCGCAGCCGCCCGGCCTTCTGGGAGTTGTAGTTACAGGACTGTTTTCATTGTGACGCAAAAGGTGGGCGGAGCAGCGACGGTCCTTGTTCGCCTGCTGACGTGACCCCGTCGGAGTGGCGGTTACGCCCCCGCGCGGCTCGGACCGACCAAGAGGCCAAGGGTGGCCGAGTGTAGTGGTTGCGGACTCTCCACCCTGTTCCCACTCATCCGCTGCCCGGGATGGGGAAGGGCGGCGGGGATGGAGGGAGGCTCATTGTCTAGGTTCCAAGGTAGCCTGCTGGCCTAGGCATCTTCTCTCTGCATCCCAGGACAGCAGTGTCTAGCAAAGAGATGATGCTCCCAAGTCAGCAGCTGAGTTGCACCTTGGAACTTGGTCTGGCTTTGGTGTCCAAGAGACCTGAATTGGAATTCCAGACCTGCCAATCAATATACTCACCAGCAACCACTGGACAAGTTCCTGGTGTGAAATCAACTGCCTGGCCCCTAACTGGCGCTTAGTAACCAGTAGTTGCTACTTCAAAACACTGTTCTCAACTTTGTCCAAGCTGTCCAAGCATTCACCTGGCCAGGGGAGTCATAGATCATTCCCAGGTCCCTGACCTTAAGCCCTGACCATAAACAACAACAATGATGGATTATCCCGAAACTGTTTGCTTATCCATAGCCCCTGGCGCCATCCAAGACCCCTTCCTCCTACCCAACCCCTCTTCTCCCTTACCCACAACAGGCCTTAAAAACCCAGCCCAGTTCGGTCCGGGTGCGGCTCCACTGGCCCCTCTCACTTCCCGGCACCGGTGGACTCGTCCGTTTGCTCCTAATAAAACCTGGCTGATTTTCCATTTGGCTCAATCTTTAATTCTTAGACAGCTTAATTAAACAAACTTCATACCCTGAAACTTAAAGAGGGTTTACTATTAAAAATTCTATCTCATGCCCTAACTGTTTTAGCTCAGTGGATAGAGCTTCAGCCTGTGGACTGAAGGGTCCCAGGTTCGATTCCAGTCAGGGGCATGTACCTTGGTTGCGGGCACATCCCCAGTGGGGGGTGTGCAGGAGGCAGCTGATTGATGTTTCTCTCTCATTGATGTTTCTAACTCTCTATCCCTCTCCCTTCCTCTCTGTAAGAAACCAATAAAATATATTTTTAAAAAAATTCTATCTCAAGAGACACATGCTAAATGTGTGTCTTAGTAAGAACTCTCAGTGTTATTTTTCTATCAGATTCCAATTATATTTCATTTTGACTCAGAATATTTCTCATGGAGTGCACGGGCACATCACTAAAGTATGTAGTCACAGAACATGTCCTCTAAGACAAAAATCCCTGATTTCTAACATTCAAAACATGAAGTGTCATGAAGGTAGGGACTTACTGTACACAAAGGATTGCCTGTGGATGGTTTGTCTTTCTTTTCACATGTAAGGAGGGGGAAACCTTAAGTTAGGGAAATGCAATGGGGGACGTTGCTAGCTGGATATGAAGAGAGGAACTCCAAAGATTCTGGGGTTTAAGATAAATTCTGAAAACATCATGTGTTTTGAGTGATAGCATTCTCTGGTACCTTGAGTAATAGTACCAGAATTGGACATTGAGAGGGAGAATTGGGTAAAGGAAAGAAAAAAAAGGGGGGGGGGGAAGAGAGGGAGGGGAAGGAGAGGAGGAGGAAGTGTTATTGTCTACACAGCAGACCAGAAAGGAAATGCAAGTGCTGGAAGAATATGAGGAACTATTTTTGAAGAAAATAGTGGGAAGTGGGGGACAAGGTGAGTAGTTTTGGGGGGTAAAGGATTGAAAGTTTGGAAGCAAAATAGGTTATCAATTTAACTCAGGAAAATAATAATCAAGGATTTACCTGGAGAGGAGATTGAAAAGACCATGAGGGCCCTGACTGGTTTGGCTCAGTAGATAGAGCGTCAGCCTGCGGACTGAAAGGTCCCAGGTTCAATTCCAGTCAAGGGCATGTACCTTGGTTGCGGGCACATCCCCCGTGGGGAGTGTGCAGGAGACAGCTGATCAATGTTTCTCTCTCACTGATGTTTCTAACTCTCTCTCTCTCTCTCTCCCCTTCTCTCTGTAAAAAATCAATAAAATATATTTTAAAAAAAGAAAAAGAAAAAGAGCATGAGGACATTGCTATTTGGGGGCGGGGGTGGAGATGACAGGAGGGCTTTGTGAAAGTGAGAAAAGAGAGTGTAGGCAAGCACAGATGCTTTAAATGTTGTGCCCTGACTGTGTTTAAGAAGCAGAATGGAGAGTAGTCTAAAGGGATGGGGTGGGTTCGCCTCCCTAAATTCAGCTTGAGATAGCTATACAGTAACCAAATTAAGACAACCTTCAGATAACTGGGAGAAATTGCCTCAAGGGAAAGAGTGTGGAGGCGAAGAAACAGATTTAGGAGACACACTGTAGAGAAACAGGAGAGTATGAGCTCACTTAGGGAGAAAATATTTGAGTGGAAGACTGGAATTGAATTTTTGAAGAATGGTGGAAGATTAGGGGATACCTAATAGTTCACTGAAGAACTAATGCATCATAGTGAATGAATGAAATAAATAAAATAAACCAGCAGAGAAAAAACTGAGAAGTGAGGATGGCATCCCAAGAAAATGAGTGCTAAGGTAGGGCCAGCAGGAAAAAGGCAACCAGGAAAAGCTCAGGTTTCTCAGTCTGGATTAACCATGTGAGCTAGACTGAAAAAAGTACTCATCTGTAAAGTGAGAATGACAGTGACAGGATTAAATGAATCTACACCTGTATAGCCCAGAAGACAGTACCTGACACTACATATGTGTTTGCTGTTATTAAAATAACTGGACTCAGTCTCCAAAATCCTGGGTTTTAATCCTAGCTTGGGCAAGTTCCTTTACCTCTCTCTCCTCCTTCATCTGGGAATAATAAAACTGACTTTACAGGGTGTCTGTGAAAGAAGGTATCTGAAAGGGCTTTGAAAAATATAAACCACTGTACAAATGGACGGCATTTTCATAGCTTCCCCTCTTCAAACTGCAATAAAAACTTAAAAGCTAACATCAGATGCTTGCTTGTTACAGACATCATGCTTAGTACTTTATGTGTATCATCCCATTCAATCTTCAAAACAACTTGAAGAGGTTGGTTACTATTATTACCCCTATTTTACAGACAAGAAACTGGGTCTCAGAAAGTGTAAGCCTGTCATTTGCTCAAAGTCACACAGTGAGCAAGTGGCATAGCAAAAAATACAAGATTCCAACGCCCAAGCTCGTGACAAGAGGCTTATAGACGTGGCCCAACCTGTTGCCTGTAGGGTAAATGATTGACATTGTGTAACTGTCTAGGTTTCGAGGAGGGAAAGGGTCACCAATAAAACTCTCTGGTCAATAGGAGAGAGGTTGTTGGGTAGTGACTGACTTATAGAATACCTGGAAGAAATTCGTGAATTTTTAAAAACAATTTTTAAAAACATATATTTTATTGGTTTTTTACAGAGAGGAAGGGAGAAGGATAGAGAGTTAGAAACATTGATCAGCTGCCTCCTGCACACTCCCTACTGGGGATGTGCCCGCAACCAAGGTACATGCCCTTGACCGGAATTGAACCTGGGACCCTTGAGTCCTCAGGCCGACGCTCTATCCACTGACCCAAACCGGTCAGGGCATTAAAAACAATTTCAATGCCCTCCAGGTGCCAAGCACTGTGTCAAGTAGGGGATGACAGCCCAGGTGGGTCTCTTTGACAGGCTGCATTCTTCACTTTCCTTACCACTAGGTTCCCTGTGTCCAAAATGGGTTTTGCTAATTTCCTCACTTCCTGGCTTGTGGTCTAGGTCGCCAACCTTTCGGATCTCATGGACCACAGGTTGGTGACCGCTGACCTAGAGCACCTGCCTCAGGAAGTCTACTGCCCAGTAGGGAACTTACGTAATGTAGGTGTCTCCCTTCATGAAGCACAAGGAATCTGGAGGTAGTTTGCAGGTTCCTGCATGTGAGATGTCCTTTGAGGGTCTTAAGCTGAGGCTTTGAGGCTGGGAAGTACCTGGCACAAGCTTGGGGGCACAATTTGCTATTTGTGACAATTACTATGTCTTTTCTGTGTCAGACTGGGATCCCAGCTGAAATGGGAAATGTCATCTTAAATGTGTGTACAGGAGCCTGACTCTCTGCATCCATCTCTCACAGTCCCCTTGCCTCATCACCTGCTTTCCTCCAGCCCTGCCACCAGTACTCCATCCTTGTCCAGCCCTGTCCTTCCCCAAGGTTCTATCTCCTTGACCACACTTTTTCCTCCTCAGCAACCAGCCTTTCCTCTTTTGCACCCCTCCTGTCCCTGCTTTCTGTTCCCACCCCTGCCTCACTCCTCCCCAGCCCCTTCGCTGGATGCCTGCCTTCTCCCTCCAGACCCGCCTCCTGTGTCTCCCAGCCCTGCTCTGACGTGGGAGGTGAAGGGGGTGGGGGGATGGATGACTCACAGTGTTATGATGCAGTTCCACAACACACAGCTACATTCACCCACAGATCGACGAGGTACAGACGGGAGACAACCTCTGGCCCCCCAGCAGCTGGCCAGCTCTGCAGCCCCAGTCTTGAGCCCCTAACTCCCCTCCCCCACCCTCACCCCCTTCCCAATTGAAGGAGCGGAAAGAGAAGAGAGAAGAGTGAGCAGAGAGATTGAGAGAGAGAGAGATAGACGGAGATCTCTGGAGCAGACCTCAAGGTGAGGGGGCAGCCCTTCTCCAAATGAATTTTTTTTCCTTTGCAAATTTCCTCCTCCTGCTGCGTGTTGCTTTCTCCCCTTTGCAAAAGCATTATTCATCCATCCTTTGTCCTCCCTTCCCCCTCCCTGCTGCCTCCGCTCCTAAGCTCCTCCATCCCTCTCCAAGCTCTGACGGTTTCGCACTTATTTCCCGGCAACTTTGGCTGCAGCATCATCAGGCATCGCTGTTGATTGTTTTGTGGCTGTTGCAGACCCCCCTCCCCTCCCCAAAGTCCGCCCTGGGAGCTGGCTGCGCTGCTAATGATTTTGGACCATACCATGCGAGAATGCCAGCCCAGAGGGGGCGAAGCCTCCGAGCAGATGAGAAAATCCTTTGTGAGTGCGTGGCCCCCTCCGTTTTTTTCCCCTGAGAGGCACCGGATTCGCACCTGGTTCCTGGAGCCTCTGCCTTGGGGCCTCCGCTGTCGGTGATGGTTGCTCAGCAGCCCTCCCTCCCCAACCCTCCCTCTCCCCTGCCTCCCACGGTCCAGCTCTGGCTCACTCGGGGAACATCATCTCCCCAGCACTCAGCTTGTCTTTGTTTTTCCCTGTCATTTGCCCAACTTGCTTCTCTCTGTGATCTGAGATGGAGAAGATGTGACCCCTACCGCCCCTCCTGTGAGTGATTCTCGGGCTTGTGCAGCCTCTGCTTTGCTTGATGGGGAAGCAGGGGAGAGAGAGAGGGTGGGAGGCGTGACGGAGGCCCGGGGAAGGACACGGAGTGGGAACCTGGCCAGCCCCCTCCTGGGCCCTTGAAGGTGTGCTAGGTGGAGCGGCAGAGAGCCACCGCAGGCAAAGTTGGAGACAGACCTGTGAAGTGGATGCTGACCAGTTTGTGCTGGTGAGGAGAGCCTGTTTCTTGCAATCTGAGCCCAATGTCACCCTGAATTCAGCCCAAGGTGTCTTCCTTGGGCCCAGGACGTGGTGGAACGGAAGATGGTCTCTGTGCGGGTTTTATGGAGAGACTGCCGGCCGCAAGAAAGACTGGAGCAGCTGGGCATTCGCAGCCACTGCAGAGGGCAGGATGACAGCCTGTTTCCCCTGGCTACCTGGAGCCGCACTGCCTCTGCTCTGCCTCAGGGCCTGCCATTGCCAGAGAGCACCCAGCTGGCACCTCTGAACCAGACTTGGGCTAAACCACCCGCCACGGCCCTGAAGGCCCCACGAAGGAGAAAGCAGCACCTCGCCTGCTTATCAGAGGCACCAGAGGCCACCTCCCTTCTTATCCTCTGCCTCCAGCTCCCTCAGCCACGCAGGGGCTAGAGTTTGGACAGATGCCAACATCTTCCTCAAGACTCCTGATCAGAACCTGGCAAATATATCTTCTGTCACCCACAGGGGCACTGCTGTTTGTCCCTGCCTCCAGCAGAAGGCGGAAACAGTCTCTGCCTTGTGCCCCAAAGCACAGCTTTTGAAAATTCGAGTCCCCCCTCTTGCTGCTCCTTGAAGATGTTGTCCATACATGACACCCTCCAGCCCTGCTCAGCCCAGGAGTGCTATCCTTGCTGCCCTGGGGCCGTTCCTCATCGATTCCAGCTGTCAGATTTGCCTGAAGAGAATTTCTCTCCTATAGCTCGGGGCATCCATCCTGAATTGATGGCTAAGGCCATCGTACAGAGCAGTAGAGACCGAGGGGCTCAGAGGCTGAGAAGACGGCCAGGCACTGCTCCTGAGCCACACTGCGTGGACCAAGGAGCAGGCTCAGGCAATTAACAACGACCACTTCCAAGGTCTTTGGTAGAGAAGGAGACATCCATGAAGTTCTAGCGCCCAGGAGAGGGATGAAGCCCGGTGTGTGCACCTGCTGGCCTGGCCTGCTGTCCCTCTTATCTTCCCCGCCTCCTCCCACGCAAAATGTATGAAGGACCAATTGTATTGCAAATAGAGGCGATGCAATAGAAAAACTGCCAGACATCCCCCAATTCTAAGAGGCTTAGAGCCCCAGAGCCTATCAGAGCGTGTGGGACGCAGATCCTCACCGAGGAACTGGAATCAAGGCGAGCACTGCAGATGGCACCGCTCCCATGGCAGCGTGGACCAGCGGCTGCTCCCCATGGAAATGCTGGAGGCTGCTCCCGCCCCGGGGGCGGGGGTGAGGCAGCGCCTTCCCAGCTCGGGCACCTGCGGCCTGGAGCTGCTGCCAGGCTTGCGGGAGCAGATGGGAATCCAGGGGACAGGAGAGGCTCCAAGCGACTGAACGCCGAATAGATGGCGATGGGGCACGGAGGGCAGGGGTGAGATGAGCACCAGATTCGCCATTCCCTCGGCAGGGGCTGCACATGGGGTCACAGCTCTCCTGATGCACCTTCCCCTCTTCCCAGGTGACTTCTATTCCTACCTGGTTCACGTCTGGGGGGGTGCCCTGGCCGGGCAGCCCCCCCACATTTCTCCTGCCCTGAAACACGGCTCTAGCCAACCTGCTCCGCTGCTTCACCTGCGACCGCCTGTGTGGGGGCTGCACAGCGCCGGCCCCTCCGGCCCGCCAGGGCATCGTCCTCCAGCCCGTCATGCCCAGCTGTGACCCTGGCCCGGGCCCTGCCTGCCTCCCCACCAAGACCTTCCGTAGCTACCTGCCCCGTTGCCACCGCACCTACAGCTGCGTCCACTGCCGAGCACACCTGGCCAAACATGACGAGCTTATTTCCAAGGTACGCCACATGGGGGCCTGCCACTCCCCTCCTCTCCCCCACCAGCCTGCCCTTCTTCCTCCATGCCCCCGGGGGTTCAAGCAGGGGAGCCGAGGGTCACCCAGTAGTCACTGCCTGTCCCATGTCTCCACAGTCCTTCCAAGGGAGCCACGGCCGAGCCTACCTGTTTAACTCCGTGTGAGTCCACCTCTCTCTTTGTGTGTGTGCTTGTGTGTGTGCGCATAATGTTCCTCTGTGGACAAAGGTGAGCCACCAGAAAGTGGCCTTGCAACTCTGCTTTTTGCATCCCCTCTTGCAAAGGGGTTCAGAAGCTCAGGCTGCAGTTCTCTTGTGGGGAGTTTGGGCAGAACTGGCATCCTCTGTTGGAAGAAGAAGGCCCAAGCAATAGTCTTAAAGGGGCAGGGTGCTGAAGGCAGGGGCTAAGTTGGGCGGGTTAAGCTCTCCAGGTGGAACTTCCTTTGGGCTGGTTGCGGGCTGGACTGACAGAGCAACACCACTGGGTGCTGGGTCCCTCCTGTTTCTTGAGACAGGGTCAACGTGGGTTGTGGGCCGGCAGAACAGCGCCTTCTGCTCACGGGGCTCCACTCGGTAGCTGATATTTTCTGTGAGAGCTGCAAAACCACACTGGGCTGGAAATATGTAAGTACAGGAGGGAGCAACCTCCAAAACCAACAGGCTCCATGGCCCTCCAAGCCCCAGTGGGGTGGACTGGGTGGGGGGACTTTCAGGGCAAGGGTAATACAGGAGGTAGGAGGACCTGGCGGGGACTGCGTGGTCCCACATTCACCACTCCCTCCCCACCAGGAGCAAGCCTTTGAGACGAGCCAGAAGTACAAGGAGGGAAAGTACATCATTGAAATGTCACACATGGTGAAGGACAACGGCTGGGACTGAGGGGCTCAGGCAGGCAGTGCCCTTCCTCCGCATGCCCCACCCTCCCATACCCGTCTCCTGGCCCTGACAAGCAGTCGGTACCAGCATGAGTACTGCTCCACCTTTGGGGGGATCCCGGCTCCCACCAACCCCTCCCGCCTCCACCTCATCACTCCCAGGCCTCTTTGGAGCAGGGGTCTGGGGTACTCCAGGGGTGTCCAGGCTCAGGAGTGGGTAGCAGTCAGGAGAGAAGCAAAACTGGAGAAAGGGGCGGCTGGGGGTCCTCCTAAGCCTCAAGGTCCTATAAATGGAGGAGATGGCAGGCCATGCGTTAGGCAGAGGCCAGTAGGAGGAATCTGCTTTTGTTCCACCTTTTCCAGTAAACAGAGGACAAAGCTTGAGTCAGGGGCTGGTATATCCTGGGCCACTGAATAGCAGAGAAAAGGCTTGGGTTGGGGTGAAGTTTGGAAGAAACCAGTCTCTGAGGGTGAAGAGAAAAATCTCAAATCCCAGGCCCTGGGAAATAAAGGCATCACAAGGGTTTCCATTTCACGCCACTTGTTTATCTTGGCACTAGAGGCACTTTCCAGCATCTAACCTTTGCCACTTAGTGGGATGGGGAGAGCTGCCTCGGGAGCAGCCCCCACACCCAGCTGGCTGTTTCCGGATCGAGTGGTCTCTATGGGCATTCCCTGAGGCCCAGCTACTGCTCCCTGGGACGCAGTCCCTGGGAGGGGAGGCGGGGAATCAGTGCTACGGGGCCAGGCTTTCTCGTGGCTGCCACCAGCGAATGAAACTTTTGTATGATACATAAAGTGTTTGGGTTTATTTTTAATAAAAAGAGGAAAAGCAGCTATGAAGTGCTGTCCTCTGACTTTCCTTCCTTGTGCAAGTAACCAGTCACCCCCTCCACCGTCCCTTCATGCCACTAGGGGGCAGCAATTGCTTTGTGGCAAAACCCCACTGGAGTTTTTACTAAGGGATTCAGGTGAGGTTTTGTTTAGTAAGAGGGATGGCTTTTGTGAATCATTTCCATTTGGAGCATCCAAAAACAGTTTGAGTCTACCGGAGCCCTTGATGATTAATCAGTTTTGCCTGGATTCATGACTGGACATCGGGAAAAAACTCATCCCAGAGCTAGGGTGTTCTTGGGTCCCATTGCCTTTGTGCCTGATTCTGTCATATTTTGGTCAGCTCACAGCCATACTTAAGGCTAAGAGGAAAGATGACCAGTCAAGATGCTGCCCTGGCAATTGATACAAAGTGGAACAAAATAGTTCAAAATTGCAGCATCAATGCAATCATGTGACCCAAGTGCAATTTTTTGGCAGTGATGTGAAGTCGCTATTGTTGTTGGGTCGCTGACACTGCAGGGAAGACTGTACACATTATAAAAACCAAATAACAAGCTTGTTATTTCCAGATCCACTCATTGATACTGCAAATATTTGCAAAGCAACTATTGCTTTTCAGGCACGGTGTTAACCACTGGAGATGCAAGTGGAGAGCAAGGCAGCACGGCCTGACTTCATGGTGGTCTAGTGGGAAGACAGTCATCAGGCATTTCCAGTAGAAGGTGACAGGATCTGAACAGGGATGGGGAGCAATCTTGGGAGCTTGCAAGAGAGGCTTAGTCAAAATCTGAGGCGTCAAGATAGGCTTAGCAGAAGTGATTGTGATGGCACTGCAGGCTGAGAAGTTGGGTGGGTGAAGAGAAGAGTGGGGGGTGGGGGAATAGGTCAGGCAGAGAGAACTGTGTCAAGTGGCTCTTACTTAGCCAATTTGAGGAGGAAATAAGTTTCTCATATTTGGAGTATAGGTGCAAATGGGTGAGAGATGAGAGGACACAGGAAAGACAGGCAGCAGTCACAGACCATTTAGGGAATCAAGATTCCATCCCAATGGCACTGGGGAAACACTGAAAAGTTCTTGTTTTTTAACAAGAGTGGAGTGGCATCATCAAATGGCTTTTTTGTGCCCAGAGAAGACACTCAAGTAGAACCATTAATAGAGTGAAGAAAATACGAGACATAAACTGGGTAGCATCTCCAGTACCGTCAGATGTGAGAATGGAGCTGTCTGGGCAGAAGAACTGAAGAGAACTGTAAGTCAGGTGCAAGAAAGCAAATGCATCCCCATTAGAGAGTCTGGGGCGGGGGGTCTGTCCCCCTGTTCAGTGTCTGCATGCCGGGTGATGTCTAGAGATCCTCTTGGGCTCCAGCATGGGACCCAGAACCCTGTCCTTCTTGGTCTCATTTCTTGCAGCAAAGTTCAGGAAGGTTTCTGAAGCTTCAATCTCTGACCTTGGAAATTGGGCACAAACTAGCTGCCTTCTTAAGACTCCCCAAATATGCCTGTCTCTCAACTTGCTTTTCAGTTCTTACTAAGCCAACTAGGCACGGTGGGAAGCGAAGAAGTAAATGGCATAGTTGTTGCTTTCAAGATCCTGCAATCTCTTCTGGAAGAAACCTTCTGTGGGCTCGGCCCAGGGACCCTATTAAGTCTCTTAAGTTCAGTCTGTGGGCAATGCCATCTGAATCTTGGATGTCCAGACAGGTATACCCTCAAGAAACATCATTATCAAACACCTGTGACCAAGAGGGGTCATGCTGGGAATTACAGGTGGATATGAGCTCTCCTTTCTACACCCAAGACTCAGAGGAAAAGCCACAGGCATTGAATTCCAGGAGCACCCACGTTCTCATCCCCAGCGAGCAATGTTTTCAAGTTAGCCCTTTTATCTTTCTTGTGCATTTGCTTTTTCTCATAGAGGTCTACGCGGGTCAGAACAGGGATTCTCCCAATCTTCTCCACTCACGACCCTCCAATCGCAAGGCACAGCTGAGACCTCCTTAGCCAACAAGCCACCACTTTTATCCTTAAAGGCTTGAGATTTCGGAAGATACCCTCATACAACCAGCAGATGGCATTCAAACCTTCCACCCCTCAGCTCAGTTGACAACCTACCCAAACCTCTTCCGATGGTTCTACAAAAAGATACGTGTGAACTGTCAGATTTAGAACAAGGTTATAGCCAGGCTCTGCAATTTAAGAGTTATATAACCTTGGCCATACTGCTCAAACCTTCTGGCTCAGTTTCTCCATCTGTGAAATGGGGTTATGACTTGCCAAGGAGTCATTAGTGACGTAATAAGGGTCTAGCACACAGATTGCATGTAGAAGTGCTCCCGTAAATGTGAGCTATTCGTCTGTGATAGCAAGGCTTCCCAAATTCCCATTAGGGTAGCTGATTGGTGCCCAGATGGGAGAGGAAGTCTTGATGCTGAGGAGGCAGCCGGCGCTGGTAGCACTACACGGCCAATGCCCTTTTAACATTGCACTGCTAGTGGTAGGTGCAGACAGTAGCACAATGTGAAAAGAGCTCCGGCCTGCAGCAGAGGCGTGCCGGCCCTGCCTCCTCACCCCTCTCCCAGTCCCTGGCCCACTCAGCCTCCCCCGGTCCTTCTCATCTTCAGTACAGCTTTCCTCCCTTTTCCGTTCCCAGTGTTAACCCTCTATTTTCTCTCCACTCCTTGCCTTCTTCTGCATGCTTGCCCAGCACTGCGGCCACCTTTTTCTTGAGTTTTGGCGTGGGGAACAAGGTCCAAGGAGGCAGCCAAAGGAATACCTTGAGCTTGACTCTCAGTCTTCACAGGAAGTGACTGGTGGAAATACCCAGAAATTTTGGAGACACTCACATTATCTGGGTTTGTGTCTCTGTGAGCTTCTCTTTTGGAGAGAACCTTGCCCACCAGAACCACAGAGCCCTCTATTCTTCCTTACTTTAAAGCTCTCTCTCCTTTTTAGATAAAGGGGGGTTCTAGGCCGCAAGGGGACACCTTGGCTGAAGCTTCAGGACCAGAGGGTGAGGGACTATAGTCACAAGTCCCCAGGCAGCACAGATAAGCTTCCAGGTCTGGAGGTGGAAGCTGTGAGTGACGCCCTGGTCCTGGTATCTCCTCTGAGTTCTTCAAAATCCACTTGATGGGTTCAACATGAATCAAAACGGGAAGATGATTCCGTCTCTTATACTGAGTGGTGGGGACAGGCTTTCACTGGCAGTGGGATTCAGATCTAGGGTGCTTCCTATTTTATCCAGGGGCTCCCATTAGGAAGTCTTCAAGCTTACCCAGGATTTCCCCATCCTACCCCACAGGAGGGGGCTGAAACTCTGGCTAAACAATCCTGACTGATTAAAACCCAAAGCCCAAAGACTGGACCTGGAGAGCAAAAGGTTCAGAGCCTCGCGGACACACTCCTGGCGGGAGCTGTGGCCCCAGAAGCCCAGCTCTACTTCTGACCTGGTGAACTGTGGTGTACCGACCAGTGAAGGCCTTCCTGCCATGCCGATGCCCTCCTCCCCCAACCACACCCACGGCCAACAGGAGGAATGGAGGACAGAATTCCAGTTGGGAGCTCTTCCTCTGGGCTTCCCCTCGGCTGCCTCCCACCCCCCTCAGGAAGCAGGAGGCTCTCCCGCCCTCCCAGGCTGAGTTTGTTCCTGTAATCTGCAAACGTGGGCCCTTGTCCCGGAGTTTGCACGGTTCTAATGGACGGAAACGAAGGCCCCGCTAGGGTCAGTCACCAGGCCTCTGCTCCTGGCCTGGGCAAACCAGTCCCAGCTGGGAACTGGATCATCTCAACAGAAGGCAGAGGGGCAAAGACAGGGCTGTCCAGCCAGCTTTAGGGAGGCTAGAGGAAGCTCCCTCACCAAGGAGTGCTCCTAGCAGAGACGAGGGAGAGGGGGCCGGGTGAGAGGTGAGAGGCCAGGGGAGGGGGCGCCAGGGGAGACGCCCTGTTCTAGGACCCCCTCAGCTCTCACCCCCAACTCATTCCAGAGCGGGATTCCCTGCAACTCACCCGCCAGCAGGGCCCCTCCCCCACCGCGGGCCCAGGAGCCATCCCCGAGCTCCTTGCAGGGGCGGGTGCAGAGGCCGGGGAGGAAATGGGGGAGGGGAGGCCCGGCTCAAGTTCTCCCTACTCCCCCTCCTCATTGGCCACCATCTTCCGGCCCCTGCCCCCCAGAGCAGCAGGGGATGGGGCCCAGCCTGTGCAAGGGAGAGAAAAGGCCGGGGAGGCTTCGCTGGAGCAGCGGGGGCAGCGGCAGGCCCCAACCGTCTCCTCCCACCCCCTCCCCGCAGCCATGGCGACAGGAGGAGGAGAGCAGGAGGGTCCTGAAAGCCGTGTTCTGTGAATGGGATGAGAGGGGTGGGGTGGGGGGGGAAGAGAGGGGTGAGGGGCGCTCTCCCTCGACACCCTGCTGTGCTCCCCCCCACACACACCTCGAGGCTGGACCACACGCGCGCACGCACGCACGCGCACCTCTCAGGCACAGTTGCTGCACAACTCAGCCCTGACTACACACTCCCCCCAACAGCCAGCACCGGGGTGGGGCGCACTGCTCCCGACCTGCGCACCCCGCAACTCCTAGCTCAGGGGCGCCCCCCAAACACACACACACACACTCATGCAGCCCCTTAGCTCAGTCCAACTTCTTAAGACGCGCAACTCGCAGCCCGGCGGCAGCCCTCCGGCCGCGGTGCTCCCTCCCCACGCGCCCGCCAAGGCCCCACGCCCTGTCCCACGCCCTCTCGCCCGGGCGGACGGACGGACGGACGGCCCCGCCGCAGCCCTGCCCAGCGGCGCCCCCACGCCTCCCCGCCCTACCACACCCCCCACCGGAGGGTGACAGGGAGGCCGCTCCGGCTCGACGCGCCCAGTGCGTCCCAGTCGAGAGTTGCTTGCAAAGGAGAAGAGAGAGGGGACCGCGCGTGGAGAAGGAGCGGAGGGAGGACAGAAAGCCCACGCCGCCCCTCCCCGCCCCGGCGGAGAAGAAACGCAAAAGGCGGTGGCGTCTCCCTCCCGGGAGCTGCCGATACCTACACAGGGCTCCTCGTTACGCTCCTCTGCCCGCACCTCCTTCTTCCCGGGCTCTTTCTCCGCCTGCCCTCCCTCTCGGCTGCCCTCCCCGGCCGCGCTCCCCCTCTCTCACGCCCTCTCGCCCCCCGCCAGCCCCGCTCCCGGGCCTGGCTCCATCCCCCGCGGCCGCGCGCCGACCCGCCGTCCCGGGGCCGAGGGCCCGGGTGGCCGGGCGCTGCGCCCTCTCCTCGGCGATCTGGCGCTGCCTCCCGTGCCCCCTTTCTCCTTCCACACTCCCTGCCGTCCATCTTGAATACTTGGGATTCTTGAATGGAGTGAGCAGTATCCGCTCCCCCAGGCTCCCATTGGCTGTGGGTTAACCCTTTTGAAACGAGATCCTCCCTCCCATTGGCTGCCTGGCCCCCCTCTTCTCCCCCAACGCCCATCCCCCTCCGCTCCCGACAGCCGGCGAGGTCAGGGCGCTCCTGGCGCCCCCTCCCCTGGCCTCTCACCTCCCTCTCCCCACCCCAGGATGCCTCCCCCTCTGCTCTTTCCATCACCCCCCACTCCCCGCAGCTCTGCAGGTGACGGCAGGTCCCTTTCCCGCCAAATGTGGCAGAAGCCCTGTTCCCAGGTGCCCCTTAAGCGGGACTTGCAGACCTAGGAAGATGCACGGGGTACAATTTCCCGCCCCACTTCTGCCTCTCCTTGCCCAGGAGAACCTCTCCAACTGGAGAGCCACGCAGCCTCTGTTCCTCACGCAAGGCGCTGGGAGAGCCCGGACAGCGCTCCTGAACCAACCGGCCTCCATCCAGGGCTGGCCAGGAAGAGGGCAGCTCCGGAAAGGAGATCTGGGGCTCTTCAGAGAAGCTAATTCCCTGAGTGCCTGGGGGCAGGTCTGACCCTTTGAAGAATGTGCAGCATCTGGAGCTCTGTTCAGTCATAAACATCCCCTGGGACCAGCCCCGCCGCCCGCCGCCCGCCCGGCCCAAGTGCTGGGCCCACTAGAGGCCCTGAGTTGGGCGCCCAAAGAAATATGAAGTAGACATCAGGGAATAGGACAGCGAGTCAGGCCCAGGGGTCCCAGGGCACCTTTTCTCTAGACACTGATCTGCCCATAACATGCTTGGCGAGGTCATATCTCCTCTCTGTGCCTCAGTTTCTTTATTTGCAAAAGATTGGTCTAGAACAGCAATTTTCAACCAGTGTGCCACAGAATTTTTAAAACATGCAATACCTGACTTTTAGTCAAGGGCACTGACCTCTTTTCCCTTAGATTGTCAAATTAAAAAATGACAAGAGCCAACTTAATAGTCGTCCAGTGTTCATCAAAATTATACCTATTTTTGTCAGATCAGAAAAAAATGTAATGTCTTTTTTGGTGTGCTGCAGAATTTTAGTAGTTTATGTGTTATAAAAAGGTTGAAAATTGCTAGTAATTAGTAATTAGAGAAAGGTTGAAAATTACTAGTCTAGAAGACTGCTGTGATGTAGACATTTCTTTTTGTTTTGTTTTGGTAATCCTCACCAGAGGGTATTTTTCCATTGATTTTTAGGCAGAGTGGAAGGGAGGAGGAAAGAGAAAGAAACAGGAATTCAGCCTGCAACGCAGGTATGTGGCCTTGACTAGACTCGAACCCGGGATGCTTTACCCACTGAGCCAAACTGGCTAGGGCCTTTAGACATTTTGGTGTGAAAATGGACATGTTCTGTGTCTGCATCATCCAATATTAGCCACATGTGGCTATTGAGCACTTGAAATCTGGCTACTGCAACTGAGGAAATGACTTTTTAAAAATGTATTTAATTTCATATTTATTTATTTATTTATTTACATGTATATGTATATATTTACAGAGAGGAAGGGAGAAGGATAGAGAGTTAGGAACATTGATGAGAGAGAAACTTTGATCAGCTGCCTCCTGCACACCCCCTATTGGGGATGCGTCTGCAACCATGGTACATACCCTTGACCAGAATCGAACCTGGGACTCTTGAGTCCACAGGCCTCTATCCACTGAGCCAAACCGGTCAGGGCTAATTTCATTTATTTTTAAATAGCCTCAGGTAGTCAGTGGCTTCCCTATTGGACAGTGAGTTCTCAAATTCTGTGGTCCTGCTGGTGAAGAACATTTTCATATTCTTGCTAGGGGAAAAGTATCCTTTCTCTTCGTCCTGAGGTACAAAATTGTTCAGCTCCAAATCACACATCACCAAGGGCCTCAAAAGCCAGGTGAGGTTCCAATCCCTGCCACCTTGATCAGGAATCCTTCCCTCATGGCTGTCATCTCTGTTCTGATAAGGAAGCTGAGATATACCCAGGATATAATGGGAGATTAGGACTAGCAGGGACTTTGCAAGTTTGTCCAACTTGTTTGTCTTTTCAAGGATAGAAACCAAGATATTGATAGGCTGAAGATGGGGGGTGTCACTTGCCCAAGGGCAAGAGTTATGTTCGTTTACAAGTTAACATGCGCCATAAGCTTAGTACATCTCTTTGGGGGACACTGCCTGTGCACACATGTACATCATTAAGTTCATTTAATAAGTACTTCTCTGACCCAGGCCAAATGTGAACTGGGATTGAAATCAGCCAGTATGGCTGAGATCAAGCTACGGCCAGCTCCATGGGAGTGCCAGAGATGCCCTCTGACCAGCATGTGAAAACCCAGAGCTCTGAGGTCTGCCAGGTTACAAGGACATGGACAGCCCAGAATCTGCTTCCTGAATCAATGTGGTTGAGGAACCCCCTTGGTGACATCTCATAGGCTAAGGGGAGGAAGTTGTAAGGTAAGTAAAGAATGCTCGGGGTTCATTCTTGGATTGACCAGGAAGCAGAATTAACAGGGGACTGGAGCTACTAGAGGAAGAGTGTCCAGGATTCTGTTAGTTACAGGCTAGGACTGGTGCATAAGGGCCCCAACTTAGCAGAGAGAGAACTGCCATAGGAATCTGGTCAACCAAATGCTGCACCAGCCTGCACCTGTATAGTATTTGTACAGTCCGCACTTCCGAAGGGCCTGTGTCTGGGTAATGTTCTATGGGTGAAGGGAAGACAGAGCTGCCTGGAGGAATGGCTTTTGTCCTCAATACTTGTTTACTACTAGATGATAATGGCTAAATGACTTCTCTAGTGACAGACAAGGAATTCAGAGGAGGGAAGAGTTGCTCCCAATAGAGAATGGAATCTAAGAAGTCTTCCTAGAGAAAGTAGCATCTAAGACTTGAAGAATAGAAAAAACTTAGATAAAAAAGATAGGAGGAAGGAGACCAGGAAAGCCATGGAGAGGCAACCACAAACACAAACACTGAAATGTGGGGAGACGGGGTGTGTTCAGGGTGGGTTGGAAAGTCAGCAAGAGCCTAGGAAGAAGACTAGCAAGAATTGAACACTTCCCTTGAGCCCCTCACTCAACTCCAATGACATCATTTGAGCTGGTAAAAGGGTAAGAAGATGCCCTTACTCTTTTCCCTGCCAAGAGACCCATCTCACCCCCGCCCCCTGCTTTCTGCTTTTGCCTAAGTCTGCAGGCCTGCTTCCCAGGGCACAGTGGACTTCAGTTCCCCATCAGTGATGGACATTACTTGGTCCCTCTGAGCTCAGCCTCCAGCCTCTGGAATCCCGTTCCCTAGAGATGAGCTGCACAAAGGGAACTTTCATGCTCTGCCTTCCAAACCTTTGCTTGACCCCATCCCTTCCCAGGGAAGTAAAAAAAAAAATGGAGGCCAGAAACAGCTAGACATGGTCCAACTTGTTATAGGAGTGTAAAAAAAAAAAAAATTTACCCAGGAACTATTTGGCTCCTTGCCACCCCACTCCACCTCTACACCTTTCCATAATGCGCCAGGACTTTGCAGTAGCCTCCCTCCCGACTGTCCCCACAGCAAGTCCAGGACCAGTTAGGAGGTACCCTCTTTGTATTCTTCCTCAATGCTCAGAGTCCTACCCAGATCTCCATTTGGGTAAATCTCATGGAACTCTGTAATTGTGAGATGGGAAGACCTCTGCCTCTCGGGAAGACTGAATCTGAAACATTGGAGAAGAGTTGGCTTCCTGCTTAAACATCAATAGAGATAAGCGGGGTTGCTAATCACATGGCTCCTAATTTACTGAGATGATAGAGACCTTTCCCTTTGAACCTCTTCAATTTCCTCTCCTTCCAAAAATAGGCACCTCTTAGTCCTGCATCTCTCAACCACATATATGTCTAAGCACCTCCTGAGTGGAAGGTTCTGGAATCATGGTTGTGAAACATTCCAGACCCCAAGGTGCTCACAGTGGAGGAGCACAAGGCAGACATACAAAGAAGGCAGACTGCAATAAATGCCCCAATAGATGCAAGAACCTTATTTCTGAGGCAAATATATTCCTCTGAGGTCTTGATCTTATTCTTGCTTCATCAATTGCCCCATTTATTGCATTTTCAATCCCTTTCCATGAGCCTAGAGCAAGGGTCAAGCAAGCTGCAGCCCATGAGCCAAATCCTGACCTCTGCCTGATTTTTGTAAATAAAGTTCATTGGAACACAGCCATGTTCGTTTGGTTACATATGGTCTCTGGCTGCTTTCACACTACAAAGGCAGAGTTGAGTGGTTGCAACAAGACCCAATGGCCAACAAAGCCTAGAATATTTACTCACTGGCTCTTTATAACAAGTTTGCCAACATCCAGTTTCTGGGAAGTTTTGGACCCTGTTATCTCAGAAAGATGTAACAGAACTCAAGAAAAGCAACTAAAATGACCTTGAGATTGAAGTGGAAGGACACAGCCCAGACTTTTCCCCACAGCCTACACACGCTCAAGGCTTCCCACCACCTGCCATGAAACTCCCCACAATGCTACTCGGGTTTTCCACATCTCTCCTTCCTGTCCTGCCCATTCTTCAACCATACAGTCTGGCTTCTGCCTCTAATTCCCACTGAAATGGTTTCTACTAGAAACATCAATGACCTCGTCATTATTGATCCACCATTCTTTTCTCAGTCCTTATCACACATAACCTATATTTAGCATTTGCTTCCATTGACTATATGAGTCTTGAAATGCCCATTGCTTTTGGAATGGATTACCTCCTACTTCTGCAAAGGTCCATTCCTGGGGTCTCCTTCTCTCCCTTGCTATTTATATGTTCACTTCTGCAAGATTTGACCTTGGTCCTCTTCTTTCTTCATGCCCTCTCACTGGACAAAATCATCCCTGTGCCTCAGTTTAACAGCCTCTTCTTTTTTGGTGGCTTTCCAATATTGTATACAACTTCTGAACTAAAGATGCCCAGGTTGCTAACAGAAGGCTGTGCCTCCTCAGATGCATGTCTTATTGACCAGACAAGCTGAATTTGTCCAACATCAAACACAACTTCCTACATCTCTGCTGTAACTTAATCAATTCTGCTGCTTCTTTCATCTGACCATTAATTGCTACTGTTTCCAAGAGATCTAACTTTGGACAATTTCACCCATTCTTACAGTTTCATCATGCTTGTGCATGAATCACTGCCCAATCTCCATCTCCAGGTATGTTTGTAGCTGCCTCCATAGATTCCCAAATAGATTTGTGAGGTAGACATCTGGTGACTTTGCCTGCCCAAATTCTGTCTCCTTTCTAGGAACTACATATATATATATATATATCCTATCTAATAAAAGAGTAATATGCAAATTGACCATTACTTCAGCACACAAGTTGGCCACCCTCATGTGGTTAAAGATGGCCACCACAAGATGGCAGGCAGAGGAGGGCAATTGTGGGTGATCAGGCCTGCAGGGGAGGACAGTTAGGAGCAATTGGGCTGGCAGGGGAGCAGTTAGGCATTGATCAGGCTGGCAGGGGAATGATTAGGGGGTGATCAGGCTGGCAGGCAGAAGCAGTTGGGAGCCAGCAGTCCTGGTTTGTGAGAGGGGACCCAGATTGCACAAATTTCATGCATCAGGCCTCTAATATATCTAAACTAATAAAAGCAAAATATTAAAATTAACCGTTTCTCCGAGACAGGGTAAGCCACGCCCACCAGCCAATCAGAGCGGCTATATGCAAATTAGCCCAGCCAACATGGCGGCCGCCACTCACGGACCTGAGGCTGTTTCCATTGCGGCAGGAGCGAAAGTGAAGCTGCGTCCGCTCAGCTCAGCTCCAATTAAACTGGCTCTAGCGAAACACACCTTTGAAACAATGTAACAATCATAGAATCCTCAGGAGCTGAAGGAAAGAGCAGCCCGGGCCTCACCAGTAAAAGTAACAATTGTTTCATTATAGAGGCTGTGAGGTGAAGCAGAAAGGAGGCTTCCTTAGTAGTTAGTAGGCCGCCTTAAAGGAACAGTGTATCAATTATAGAAGATAAACCAACGCCAGGCCTTAAAGGAACAGCATCAATTATAGGAGATAAATCACAGAAAACTGCGTCCAGCCAGCCTTGCTGGGACGTTGGGTCAATGGGAGCTGTGGGCAG
>PVJC01021598.1:0-28081 GCA_004026665.1 Murina feae
GGGGGAGGGAAGTGGGGGGGTTCTCTCAGCCGGGCCTGCAGCCTTCCCAATTTGGGACCCTTTGGGGGATGTCCAACAACTGATCCCTGTGGGATCAGGCCTAAACTGGCAGTTGGACATCCCTCTCTCAATCAGGGGCCCCTGGCTCCTAACCACTCACCTGCCTGCCTGATTGCCCTTAACTGCCCTCTCCTGCCCACCTAATCACCCCTAACTGCTCCCCTGCTGGCCTGATCGCCCCTAACTGCCTCTGCTTCTGCCCCTGCCACCACCACCATGGCTTTATCTGGAAGGAGGACCAGACAACTGGAAGATGTCCAGGTTGACCTGATCTAATTAGCGTATTACCCTTTTATTAGTATAGATTTGAAACCTGTGGTGCCCCTCCCAGCATAAGTGCTTAATAGCCTTACACCTTTACCCTCCCGGAAGAAGGAAATGTAGCTTGTGAGGCTCCCCTGGACACTGTACAAACACTGCTGAGAGCCAATTAGAGCCCAACAGGATATGTACCCAAGGGTCACACTGAACAGGCACCTGGCCTCGCTGGCCACCTGTGTGTGGCATGCATGCTCCTTAGAGTGGGTCTGCATTGGATTTATGGTCTTAGCTTGTTTGTTCTTCCTTGGGGATTTTTACCTATCAGCAGAGGGGATGTGCTGACATTGATGGATGGACCTACACAGATTCACACATTTGATGGTATCCCATCTCGTCATCCTATATAATAAAGAGCTAATATGCTAATTAGATCAAACTGCAGAATGACTGTCCAGAGGACCTTCACAAATTTTGTGCATCAGGCCTCTAGTAGGTATATAACCATTCATGTTATGTTGGGATATGAGCTTTAATGGTGGCAACATTAACAGGATCTGAGAGGCAGAATCCCAGAACCACAGCAGAGCCTTAGGCAAAGGTTCTGGCAGCAGCTAGAGCCCATGTCAATGAGACAGCGAGAGCAGAGCCAGGTGCCTGAGGTCACAGCTGTGGGCTGGACTTGGTGGGATTGGGATTTCACTGAGTCACTGAAGTGTTTTGAATGCCCTGGTAGGTCAAGTCCATGACTCAGTTTTTCCACCTGGAAATGGGAAGTAAGGATACTGACTGTTTAGCTTCCCCCAGGGTAGGTGCAGTCCTAAATGGCTCCTCCTACGTTAAGGCAGTTGGTGGGTGGAACCACCCTGTTTGTGAGGTGGAATGGGAGCAGCCTCCTAGTGAAGTCAGCGCCCTGGCATGGCTGAAGCCACACCAAGGAGCCTAGCAGGGAGGGGGCAACCCCCCAAAAGGGCGGGAAGAAGAAGCCTGGAAAGGTGTAGATTGGCAGAGAGACATCGTGACGGGTTTTCCCAGGGCAGAGCCCAGGACGCTTTCAGGGCAGGTGACGCTTCTCTTAGTGCCAAGTGTGGGCGGTGGTTTTGGAAGTAGCTTGATGGATAGAACAGTCAGAGATGAGCCACAGCGTGTGGCCATAAATGCAAACAGTGCCACAGTCAGCCAAGTCCCTGGAACCGGGCCCAGCCTGGCTTCCTTCTCCAGGCAGCTTGCTTGACGACAGGCTCCTTCTTGGACTTACCGTCTTTCCTCAGAACTTTACATGTGGGGATGCCAAGCAGGCTTTCCTGGTGTCAGCTCCTGAATATCACTCAAATGTTCTGGTGAACCGCAGAGGCAGCACCGAGTGAGTAAGAAGGCCATCACCTCTTTCCCTCTGGCCAGGCTGTGTCTTCCTTCTCTCAGCATCACTGCTGCCCTCTCCTAAGCAAGTTTATTTAAATCTTTATGGCAACTCAGAGGGTATCCCCCATACACACACCTAAATGTTCTCTCTCAAGCGTGTTCTTCCCATCCTCCAGGTCTGTTCAAGCCCCAGTACCCATCTGCAGTCCTTCCCCCTGGCAGTGGCAGCCTCGTTCTGTGAACTCATGTATGTCCTTTCACAAGCTTATATGATTGAGTTGCCTGCCATTGTTGTATGTTTGTGAGTCTTATCTATCCATCTGGAGTGTAAGTTTCCCTGGGTTTGGACTCATGCAGTACCTGACTCATGCTGAAGGGAGTTCAGGTGCTCACTGGATCCTCCAGGTGTAATCGCTAGGTTGTATCCTTGTCTTCATCCCTCCCCAGCTCACTGAGATGGGACACTTATGTCTACTGCTTCCTGGAAGCCTGGCCCATGCTAAGCCAGGATACTAAGATAGATTCTTGGTGAAATGGAGAAAAGGGATAGAGAGTCTGTTAGTCTAACACACCCGAGTAGTGCTAGAGAACCAGCTAGCTTTAGCATATGTTTTAGTTTTCTTTCCAGTGAACTAACAATCTCCCACCCCTAAAACTTAGTGACTTAAAACAACCATTTATTTGCTCATGACTCTGCCATCTGGGCTAGGCTCAGGTCAGTGGTTTTGCTGCATTTTTTCCTGGTGAAGTCAGATGGGCGCCCAGCTGGGGAGGGAAAAGATGGCCTCCCTCAACTGGCTGGCAGGGGCACTGGCCATCAGCAGAAGGCTCTTGGTTCTCTATGGATCCTCTCATCCTTGTAGGCCAGACCAATTCTTAACAGCTTGGCATCCGGTTGCAAGAGGCCTTGATTGCCAAGGCCTAAGAGTCATTCGTTGTTACTTCTCCTGCATCCTATTGACAAATAAGTCACAAGCCAGGCAGGACTCAGCAGAAGGATGTGGGCCCCATGCCTTGATAGAAGGAATGCAAAAGTCACACTGCAGAAAGGCATGCATGATGAAGCAAACTACCTCATCAAGTAAGGCATGTCTTGCTCTAGCCAGTTTGGCTCAGTGGATAGAGCGTAGGCCTGCGGGCTGAAGGGTTCCAGGTTTGATTTTGGCCAAGGGCACATATCTGGGTTGCGGGCTTGATCCCCAGTGGGGGGAGTGCAGGAGGCAGCCAATCAATGATTCTCTCTCATCATTGATGCTTCTATCTTTCCCTCTCCCTTCCTCTCTAAAATCAATAAAAGCAGAACTCCCATTAGACTCTCAGCTGATTTCTCAACAGAAACTTTGCAGGCCAGAAGGGATTAGCATGAAATATTCAGAGTAATGAAAAGCAAGGACTTATAACCAAGATTACTCTACCCAGCAAAGGTATTATTTAGAATCAAAGGACAGATAAAGAGTTTTCCAGATAAGAAAAAGCTAGAGTTCATCACCCCCAAATCGGTATTACAAGAAATGTTAAAGGATCTTTTTGAAGATCAAGAAAAGAAGAGAAAAATATGAATAATAAAATGACAGTAATTACATATCTATCAACAATTACTTTATTTTGTATTTTTTATTGAATTTATTGTATTTTTAATTGAATTTATTACTCTAATAAAATAGTAATATGCAAATTGACCATCACTCCAACACACAAGATGGCCTCCCCATGTGGTCAAAGATGGTCACCACAAGATGGCCAGCAGGGGAGGGCAGTTAGGGGTGACCAGGCCTGCAGAGGAGGGCAGTTAGGGTGACCAGGCCTGCAGGGGAGAGTAGTTGAGAGGGGATCCATCCCAGTAAGGGAGGGCAGTTTGGGAGGCACCCAGCCCTGCAGAGGAGGGCAGTTGGGGGGGCACCCAGCCCTGCAGGGGAACCAGGCTGGCAGGGGAGGGCAGTTAGGGGGAACCAGGCCTGCAGGGGAGGACAGTTAGGAGCAACCAGGCCAGCAGGGGAGAGCAGTTAGAGGTGACCAGGCCAGCAGGAGAGGGCAGTTAGGGGTGACTGGGCCGGCAGGGGAGGGCAATTAGGGGCAATCAGGCCAGCAGGGAAGTGGTTAAGGGGTAATCAGGCTGGCAGGCAGAAGCAGTTAGGGGCAATCAGGCAGACAGGCAGGCGAATGGTTGGGAGCCAGCAGTCCTGGATTGTGAGAGGGATCCCAGCTTGGAGAGGGTGCAGGCTGGGCTGAGGGACACACACCCCCATGCATGAATTTTGTGCACTGGGGTTCCAGTTGATTAATAAAATTATATAGGTCTCAGGGGTGCAATTCTATAAAACAGCGTCTGTATATTATATGTTCACATCCCAAGTAAAGTCTTCCGTCACCATATATCCCTCCTTTACTCTCTGCTACCTCGCTCCACCCACCTTTCCCTTTGGTAATCATCATATTGTTGTCTGGGTCTATGAGGTTTTATTTTATTTTATTTTTTTCCTTAATCCTTTCACCTTTATCACCCAGTCCTGCAACCCCTCCCCCCTGATAGCTGTCAGTCTGTTCTTTATCTATGAGTCTGTTTCTATTTTATTTATTAGTTTATTTTGTTCATTAAATTCTGCAGATGAGTGAAGTCATATAGTACTAGTCTTTCTCTGACTGGCTTATTTTGTTTAGAATAATAACCTCCAGGAACATCCATACTATCGAAAAGGGTAAGAGAACCTTCTTTTTTAAGAGCTGCATAGTTTTCCATTGTGTATATGTACTACAACTTTTTTATCCACTCATCCATTGATGGAAACTTGGGTCAGCAATTACTTAAAATTTTTTAAATATATTTTTATTGGTTTCAGAGTGAAAGGGAGAAAGAGAGATTTAAACATCAATTATGAGAGAGAATCATTGATCGGCTGCTTCCTGCATATCCCTTATTGGGGATCGAGCCCACAACCTGGGCATGTGCCCTTGACCAAAATTGAACCCCTTCAATCCGCAGGCCGACACTCTATCCACTGAGCCAAACCAGCCAGGGCTGAAATTTAAATGCAAGTGAGTTAAATACTCCAATCAAAAGCATATGGTGGCTAAGTGGAAAATAAAACAAGACTCTTACATATGGTATCTACAAAGGACTCACTTCAGACTGAAAGACACACACAACTGAAATATATTTCATCTAAAAAATACTTATATCAGACAAAAGATACTTTAAAACAAAGGCAATAAAAAGAGACAAAGAAGCCCTGGCTGGTTTGGCTCAGTGGATAGAGCGTCGAACTGCAGACTGAAAGGTCCCAGGTTCGATTTCGGTGAAGGGCACGTACCTTGGTTGCAGCCACATCCCCAATGTGGGGTGTGCAGGAGGCAGCTGATGGATGTTTCTCTCTCATTGATGTTTCTGGCTCTCTATCTTTCTCCCTTCCTCTCTGTAAAAAACCAATAAAAAATATTTTTAAAAAAGAAAAAGAGACAAAGGAAAACCCAGCAATTTCACTTATAGGTATTCATTCAAAGAAACTCAAAACACTAAATTGGAAAGATGTACTTGTATACACCCATATGTCCATTGAAGCATTATTTATAACTAGCAGCCTGGTGCATGGGTTTATCATCGGTGGGATCCCTCAGCCTGGCCTGTGGGGATTGGGCTGAAACCAGCTCTGACACCCCCCAAAGGGTCCTGGATTGTGAGAAGGCGGTTCTCAGGTGACACACCCCAGAATTGGGCTCCTTCCTCTCTGGTTCCTGGTGTGTCACCCAAGAACTGCAGCAGCCAAGTCGCCACAGCTCAGCAGCTCCTGTGTTGAGCACTGCCCCCCTGGTGTTCAGTGTGCATCATAGCTAACGGTCAGATTGTCAGACGGTCAGACAGTCACTTAGGCTTTTATATATATAGATAACCAAGATATAGAAGCAACGTAAGTGTCCATCAATAGATGCGTGGGTAATAAGAAATGGTGCATGTACACAGGGAAAGTGATTCAGCCATAAAAAAAGAGTAAATCTTGCATATGCAAGAACATGGATGGACCTGGCGGGTATTATGCTGAGTGAAATAAGTCAGACAGAGAACGGCAAATGCCAGATGACTTCACTTATATGTGGAATCTAAAAAACAAAATAAACAAGTAGGCAGAACAGAAGCAAATTCATAGATACAGAGAACATTTTGATGGTTGCCAGGTTGGATGAGGAAAGGGGAGAAGGGTGGAAAAAGTGAAGGGATTTAGAAGTACAAATGGGCAGTTATAGACTAGTCATGGGGATGTAAAGTACAATAGGGAATGTAATCAATAACATTGTAATACCTATATATGGGTGTCAGATGGTTACTAGATTTATCAGGCTGATCAGTTCGTAAGTTGTATAAATGTCTAACCACGGGATTGTAAACCTGAAACTAATATAATATTGTACTTCAACTGTAATTTAAGGATAAAAATATTAAACAAGCAAACAAACAAAACCGTATCATCTCCCATCCTAATACCTGAGAATCAGAAAGTTAAACTGTTAGGAGCAGCTGTGTGATTCCTTCTGAGCAAAGGCAGCCCCTCAGCGTCTGTGCTTGCCAGGACCCTCGGCACCCTCGGCCCTTCCCCGCCCCTGCAGCCACTAAGCCCTGGCCCTCTGGCCTTTGCCCTCATGTGAGAAGAGTCCAAATCTCTCCAGCAGACGCCACAGACTCAGCTCACCCATGCCTGGAGTCATCTCTGGGGAAGTCCAGGAAGCTGTAATACCGCACGCATAGTGCCAGGAACTTTGCTCTCCTTGCTCAGGAACAGAGGACATAATATTCTCAGTTTCAGGGACTGAGGTTGCCAGCGAACTTCAGGGGGTTCTCAGATGAAAACAAACTTTGGCAAGTACTGACCACCTGCTGTATGCACGGCCGTGTGCTGGGCCAGGACTGGGCAGGCAACTTTCAATCTTTGATCGCTTCCTTACTTATTATAAGATGAGTATAGGAATACTCTAGGCACAGCGTATCTCCCCTATTTGTCCTAGGAGCACTGGCTTTTTTCAGCAGAGAATGGATTTAGAAACTGATATTTGCTCATTATAGCTGGAGAATTGCCACTCCCAAGCTCTCCAGGTGAACAGAGCTAGAGATATACTGAACATACATTCATATATTGTCATCTCTACCTATATATTTATTTCTATGGTGACCTGTACTATTGAAAACAATGAGCTCATACCAAGACCTCAAGACAACCTAGCATGTGAGGACTCAGTCTAGTTTCCCCCCCTTTATTTACAGTTCTTTTCCCCAACAGGGAGAGGTGTGGCTCACCACCTGCCTCTATGTAACCAGTCTCCCACTGCCACTGGTACCCTCCCTCAGGAAGAGGCTGTCCCGCCAGGCTCGGGCCCTAGCCCTCCACTCATTCACACACTGCCTTCTTCACTTTTCTTGAGCTCTGGCGTCCCATGTCACCCCTCAGTCCTCACCATGCTTCGTTTTTATCGCCCCACACCAAAGCATCCCCCAAAGCCCTGTGGGTGTTTCTCACCATGCCCAGTGTCTGAACACCTTACACTGAGTCACCCCTGAACCAAGGACTTTCTACCTCATGAAAACATCCTCTTCACCTGTTTGGGGTGAAGTGGGGGCTCCAGCACTTGGTCTAGGCCCCTCCTCACAGCCCCCCTCATCTGGATACCAAGCCTTCACCCTATGGCATTAGGACTGAGTTATTCAGTAAGGGAAGGGGGAGAGAGGGAGAGCCACATTTGAAATCTTAAGTCTCAGGCTCCTCAACAGTAAAATGAGCAAAATAACAGTAAAATGTGCACCAGTACAGTTGCTGGGAATATATGAGATAACGTGTGCCAAGTGCTTCCCATCACAGGCGTGCCCTGAGGAACACTCTGCGTCAACTGCCATCATTATTCTACATTAACATCCCCTTTTATCACATCACTTGGCAGGAAGGCAGGAAGAGTGGGTGAGAAGGCAGGTTATCGGGGATGGGAAGGACTGATGACTCTTTCCTGAGAGAATAAAGACACTAGTATAGTCATTCCCTGATATCCGTGGGAGATTGGTTCTAGGACCAATCAAATCTCTTATATGAAACGAGTGGCCCATTGCACTAAGATTCGTGCAATAGGCCTTCCTTCCCCGGCTGCCGGCACCGGTTTTCCTCCGGCATCCAGGACCCAGGTCTTTGGTCCGGCCACAGCAGCGAGGCTTGGCTTCTCTGCTCTGGCTGCTCCCAGACCCTCCTTTTTTCCCCCCAGCTCCTCGAGCGGAGGCCAGAGTGGGCTGGAATCCTTGCCCCCAGCCCTTCCTTGAGCAGAGCCCAGGCCCCCAGCCCCTCCTTGAGCAGAGTCCAGGGCCGGTGGGAAGCTTGGCTTCCTCCATAGCCAGGAGCAACCCAAGCCTCCTGCTCGCTCCAGCTCCGTGGCCATCGCCATCTTCAGTTGTCTTTAGTCTTTGCTCTGCACCTGTGTATGCAAATTAACCGCCATCTTTGTTGGGTTAGTTTGCATAGTCGCTCTGATTGGCTAGTGGGTGTAGTGGAGTGACGGAGTTATGGTTAATTTGTATGTTTCTCTTTTATTAGTGTAGATTGGGTGGTATTTGTATGTACCTACTCACATCCTCCCGCATACTTTAAATGATCTCTACATTACTTACCATGTGTGTAACATGAAGCCAGTGCTATGTAAATTGTTGTTATACTGTGTTGTTTAAAGAACAGAGGCAAGAAGAAGTCATACTATGACAGGCCCAATTACATAGTACACATCAGCAACAACATAACATTTCGGGGGATAGTTTTCAACTGCGGTTCTTGAATCCTCAGATGTGGACCCTGTGGCTATGGAGGGCTGACTGGATATATATAAGTAAGAAGAAACTACTGTGAGGAAACAGTCTAATATGTTAAAAGTGTTTATGGTTTTTGGTGGGATTAAGTAACTTAAAATTTTATGTATGTTTTCTGAAATGTGTCCAATAAATATTATTCAGACTCAGGAAACAATTGTTTTAAAAGGCTGCTGGTTAACCTCAACATCACTGAAAACTACTCGCAGCCTGAACAGTCGCTGGTGCCTTCCTTTTTGGCTCGGAGTCGAGTGCCTGGACGCAACCTTGGCTTCACCTTTTCCGGGTGGGTAACCATGGACAAGTTAATTTCTCTGTGCCTTTGGGCTTTGTTTTATAAAGTGAGGAGGTTTACAGTGCCTAATTCAGGCTTATTTAACAATTAAATGAGATACTGCTTATCAAGCACCTGCCCAGAGTAAGCACATGAAAATGTTGGCTGTGAATGTTGTTATTGTCTCATGGGAAGGAATGTACTGAGTGGTTCCTCAGACCATGCAGAAAAGAATTCCTTCTTCTCTGACTGCCTCAACTCTGCCTCTCTCAAATTGGTCTCCTGTGACTAACTCGGAGACATCAGGCAGCTGGGCCGCCTGTGGGGTAACGATTGGAGGCAAAGGTGACAAACCAAGGCAGAGGAAGTGTTTTCTTCTCTACTTGGATGGGCTCCAAAGAGGTTAGTTTCTCAACTGACCTAGCACTCTTGTGTTAAGACACCATGACTGGCACCCATGGGACAAATAATATAGCTCTGTCTGAGTTGGTATCCAATTTGGGATTCACTCTTTCATTTACTCACTCATTCAGTCATTTGGCTGTTAATCTCACATATGTTTATTGAATCCTTGCTATGTGCCAGGCACTGATGTAGGCAATGGGATGCAACCATTAAATGTAATTAATTGAAGATATATTATGAATTAAAGTTTTGCATTAATAAGGGACTCAAACAGATATTTGTACACCCATATTTGTAGCAAGCATTATTTATAATAGCCAAATGATGGAAGCAACAGAAGTGTCCATTGATGAATGAATGGATAAACACAATGTGTATAGATGCACAGTGGATATTACTCAGCCTTAAAAATGCAGAAGATCCTAACATGTAATACAACATGAAAGAACCTTGAGGACATTGTGCTAAGTGACAAAAAGACGAATGCTGTATGATTTTACTTATATGAGGCACCTAGACAGACAGGAAGTTGAATGCTGCTTGCCAGGGGCTGAGGGAAAGGGCGATGGAAGAGATAATCGTACAGAGTTTCAGTTTGGTATGACCAAAAATTCTGGAAATGAAAGTGGGGATGGATGCACAATATTGTGAATGTACTTCATACCACTGTACTATATTCTTCAAATGGCTAAAATTTTAAATTTTGTTAAGTATATTTTACCACTACATATGTTATAAAAATTGTGGAGGGGGTGAATTTCCACACTGACAATAGGAAAGCCAGTAAATCTGTTTTCCAGCCTTGTCCTTAGTGTCATGATCCTATATAAGAAAAACCTAATATGCTAAGTGTCCGCTGGTCTGGTGACCCGTTGACTATTCAACCAATCAAAGCATAATGTGCTAATAATATGCTAAGGCCACTCAACCACTCGCTATGACATGCACTGACCACCAGGGGGCAGATGCTCCAACCGGTAAGTTAGCTTGCTGCTGGGGTTTGGCCAATTAGGACTGAGTGAGATGGGCCAGACATGCCCTGGAGCCCTCCTATGGTCCCTCCCCAGCCCCGATCGTGCACCTGTGCACCAGTGGGGCCCCTCGGCCTGGCCTGCGCCCTCTCACAATCTGGGACCCCTCAGGGGTTGTCTGAGAGCCAGTTTCCCCTGATCCTGCAGGCCACTCCCCTTGGGAGGGCGCCAGACGCAGGGCTCATGGCTGGTAAGCCCTGTGTGAGCCTCTCCAGATTGGGACTGATAGGGTGCAAGCCTGTAGCAGGCACAGTGGGGCTGGGATAAGTGGGAACGGCAGGTAGGAGCTGCAGGTGGTGTTGGACTGTGGGTTTTGGCCTGATTCCCAAGGCCACTCTGACGGACCCCACCCGTGCATGAATTCATGCATGGGCCTCTAGTATTTAATAAGAGAGGTTAACTAGATGCTTCTGGGTCTGTGGTCTAATGTTGCCATAGTAACCACAATTAGCAAATGCCTGGTAGACGGGGTTTCACAATCAGATTGACAGGGTTCACCCTACTGGTCTCCTTCCCCTTTGCTCCACTCTTTAAGTTGCCACACAGAGAGCTAAAAATCAGTCTCAGATCTTTTGCCTCTCTGCATCTCACACTGTCACACTTTCCAAACGTGCCATGCTCTCGCTTGCTCCCTGCCAGGCTCACACACTCTTCTCTCCAGTCGAGAACACCTTCTCTCTCTTCTCATGCCTCCTCATTTCCTTTCCTCCTCTTTCAGATTCTTTAGGGTTCTGCTGGAATGTCCCTTCTTCCAGGAAGCCTTCCTTCCTTGACTGCATGCGTGTCAATTCGAGTTAGCGTGTGTGTTAACCTGAATCAGCGTGACAGACAGAAAAGAAGCTTCTCTCCGCTTATCAAGCACCTGCACAGAGTAAGCACATGAAAATGTTGGCTGTGAGGCACAGATTTGCCTTGGGACACTTCTCCTGGGGAATTCTCTGGGCTTCTAGGAAAACTGCTAAATGGCCAGTGGGTCTGTTCTATCATCTATAAGAATATAGGTTCTATGTTGGCAGGACCTTGTCTCTTACATTTTATTAACTAGCGAATCCCCAGCACCTAGAACACTGCCTAGCATTCAAGAAAATATTTTTCAAATGAATGAATGAGACAAGTCTTATCTCAGGAAAAGAAGAGGCCTCTAGACTCGAACCAGATTCAGGGGCTTACTCAGGCTCTGATTCTGACATGCCAGGTGGCCCTGGCCTGTTATTTGTACTTCCTGGTGTCTCATTGCTCAGCTGGTGGAGATGACACCTGCTTGGGCTGGCCTCAAAGGTGTCATGTGCTTGGAGGAGGATCGTGTAAATAAAATGCTGTGAGAATAGATGTCATGATTGTCTCCAGCCCTGCTCCCTTTCGAGGCACCAGCACTGCATCAACAACTAACCTTCCACCTTTCGGCACCTGTCAGATCTCAGTATCTCTCCACAAGTAGCTGTCCCTCACGCCTTCTTATTTTTCTCATTCTATCGCTATTTTCTCAGTCTTTTATACTTTGAACTTAAGTCACCTCTCCCTCTTCCCTCTCCCTGGCTTCCCCTTTCCTGCCATCACCATGGCTGTTTCTGTCCTCCTGTGGCCCTTGTTTCACCTGTCACCAGCCTGGTCAGGAGTCCCTCCATTCTTTCTGACCATTACCAATGCCCGGACCATCTCCTGTCTCTTGACTTTCTGCAGCCAGAGAGATTCTCCAATGCATGGCTCTGATCATGCCCCTTTCAGAAATGACTGATGGGATAGCTACTATAAAAGCAAAACAAAACAGACAATAACAAGCGTTGGCAAGGTTGTGGAGACATTGGGCCCGTTTACCTGCTGGTGGGAATGTAAAATGGAGCAACTACTACAGAAAACAGCATGGAGCATCCTAAAAGGTCAGAGAATAGAACTGCCATTGTGATCTCACAATTCCACTTCTGCACATATGCCAAAGGGGGAAAAATGAAAGGAAAAACTCAAGGAGATATTTGTACACCTATGTTCATAGCAGCATTATTCACAATAGTTGAAAGCTGGAAGTAACCCAAGTGTCCCTCAACAGATGAATGGATAAGCACAATGCGGTAGGTACATGTAATGGAATATTATTCAGCCTTAAAAAGGAATTCTGTGTGGGAGGCTGGAGGGTGGTAAAGAAAGTTATTGGGGGGGGGGAGGTGAGGAAAGGGGGCATCTGTAATATTTTCAACAATAAAGATAAAATTTTTAAAAAGGAATCTTGTCACATGTTACAACATGGATTACCCTTGAAGACACGGTAAGTGAAATAAGTAAATCACAAAAAGACAAATGCTGTATGATTCCATTTATTTATTTATTGTATTATATTTTAATCCTAACCTGAGGGTATTTTTTCCATTGATTTGTAGAGAGTGGAAGAGAGAGAGACACACATAAATTGCCCCTGACCAGGGCCAGGAGCCTGCAACTGAGTTACGTGCCCTTGACTGGAATTAAACCAGGGACCCTTCGTCCACAGGCCAGAGCTCTGTCCACTGAGCAAAACTGTCTAGGGCTGTATGATTCCATTTATTTTATTTAATTTTTTAATTTTTTTCTTTATTGAATAAGGTATTATATATGTGTCCTTATCCCCCCAGTGCCTCCCCACCCCCACACATGCCCTCACCCCCCGCCTCCGGTTCCTGTGTCTGTTGGTCAGGCTTACATGCATGCAAGTCCTTTGGTTGATCTCTTATGATCCCACTTAAATGAGGTACCTAGACTGGTCAAATTCATCGACAGGAAGTAAAATGGGAGTGGGGGTAGGGGAATGGGGGAGCTGTTTAATGGGTTCAGAGTTTCAGATGTGCAAGATAAAGAAATTCTGGAGATTCGTTTCACAGCAATGTAAATATACTTCACACTACTGAACTGAACCATGGTCAAGATGAAATGCTATGTGCCTTTTGCCATAATTTTAAAAAGCGAGTGATGGATGAATCCAGTAGATGGAACCTCTGCACCCCTGCTTTGAAGGCCTCCCATGCCTGCTCTCTCCGGTTACCCAACCTGGACGCGCCTGGAGCATTCTTGCCTCTTGTGTTGGCAGTACTGCTCCTTCTGGCTAGAGCACAGGTTTTCCCTCCTTCCCACTCTGTTGAAATCCTTCCTGTGCTTTGAAAACCCAGCTCAGGTGCTCTACTGTGCTGTTTTCTTTTTTAAAAAGTTACCTTTCCTGTTGAGGTCCCTTTTCCCCCGTTGACTCCTGTGCTATTTCTGTTCTAAATACGCACTATTACTGTACGTACGGCACTGACTTGGCAGCGTCTGTTTGCATTCCTCCCTTTGCTCCCCGCACTAGACTGACTTTCTGAGGGGAGAGGATGTATTTGTTCCCGCTCCCAGCTCAGTCCACTCCAGTGAGCAGTGGGTGGTTGCTGGTTTGGGGGCTCCTTGCTCCCCCATGAGGCTGTTTCTGACTCTCCTTCCCTGTCTCTCCAGGCCTATGTCCTGACTCATCCCTTTTTTGGTCTGTGAGCTCTTAAAGGGCAGAGCCTGGAGTTTGCTCTTTGCCTGCCCTGTGGCACCTTACCCGGTGCCTGGCTGGTCAGACTGCACAGATATTTGATGGTTATTAACACGAGTGAGAATCCCATAGCCACTGGCTTTGCTGCCTCTCCCCTTGGTGGGGAGCTGAGAGGAACAGACAGGGCTTGTCTTCCGCCTGCTCTCCATGAATTATAAACTGCAGGCCACAGCTGTCCTGCTGCCTCAGCATTTCTTTGTGCTGGAGCAGGTATAGCTGCCAAGAAAGCAGAGGAAGGGGGTGAAGAAGTCACCTCAGCATCTCAGAGGACTGTACTTGTTACAGGCAAAGGCCTTTGCATTAGATCAGACACGCTGGCTCCTGGCTGGCCGGCGTCCTGCCCCTGGTGGACTCTGTCTCACGTCTCAGCTGGAGTGGGCCGAGTTGAAAGCCGGCTGGCCACCGTGTGGACCTGCACATCGGCCTCCTGTGCATATCGGCATCCTGGCCTCCTCCTGCCTGCTCCTCGGAGCTCGCCCGGCAGGGGGAGCTGGAGCCACTGAACCCTGATGGAAAGCAGAAGGAGCACTCGGAGAACTGGCTGTTAGGTCTGCGTTTTTCTGTGAGAGTTCAGATTATTACTATTTGATTCATTAGAATGGAGATAAAGTGCTAAAGGTAATAGTGAAAGGTGGTGTAAATTTTGTATTTCTGTAAAGTCTTTCCTGTAAATTCACAAATTAAAAAAATCCTTTGGACAGTTGCTCGCCCTTATTTTTGTGTTACATGAGCTGTAAGGAAAATGAAGAGGCTGGTGACACAATTCACAATTTCCTGAGCAACATTAGCATCACCTTCAAGACAGTAGACATAGTTCGCTCCCAGGTTTGGCATGTGCACACACACACACACACAGACATTTAGACATGAGGCAGAAGGCTGGAGTTAGCCCAGTTGTGGTCAGCCTTCTGAAAGCCCCTAAGGTCATCTCTGGAGAGTAGTAGGTCCCCACATAGCCATGTTCATCTTCCAGTTTGCCAGCACCTTGTTCTTGATTCCTGATCCTCAGTCCCCACTTTGAGCTAAGACTTTGGTATTAATTGTGCCTTTTTACTTTCTGGTGCTTCGACACCTGGGGCCTTGCTAGTCCTGGAGAGACAGCTTCTCCCAGAGCCAGCCAGTTCCCAGAGAGTGAAGACTGGTCTGCAAGTGTGCCTTCATACACAGCCCAACACAGCCAGAGCCCATTCCCCTGCCACCTCCTTTATCAGCTCTCACACTCCAACCACTATCAACCTGCCCTCATCCCTCCAGGACCAGACAAGTAGGGACAGTCGCTGTGCCCCTGAATCCACTGAAATTACTGAAACGAGCCAATCCGGGCCTGTGTTCCCTGCCTTGCCTTACCCACAGACCCTCTTTCTCCTCACTCCCTCTGTTTCCTGCTGCCCCTCGTGCTTCCCCGTGTGGCCCTGCATGGCATGCCCCGCCCTCTAATTTTAAGGACGTGTGAGTATAAAAAATTCCTTCATGACAGTATTTTCATGTCTGCGTGTCTTACCGACTTGATTAAAGCAATGCTGGCTACAATGTACAACAGTTTGTAGTCTCTCTTTAGCTCAAAACTTGTTACTTCCGGGTGACACTCCGGATGGACTTGGCTCCTTGTTCCTGGCCTTGATTCTTTAGCCAAAGATTAAGTCTGACATCTGACCCTTCAGGTTATTGGCTTTAATTTCTCTCTGGCCACTGTCAAACCAGATGCAACCAGCAGAGCTGAGCTTACTCTTGGAAGAGAAGTTTACCTTCACAGCGTCATTTGGGGTTGCCCTAGAAAGGCTCCAATTCCCCAAATACACCCCAATGCCTAAAATTTTCCCATTACCAAATCACCCCGCCCCCCTTTTTTTAAAAATATATTTTATTGATTTTTCACAGAGAGGAAGGGAGAGGGATAGAGAGTTAGAAACACTGATGAGAGAGAAACATCGATCAGCTGCCTCCTGCACACCTCCCACTGGGGATGTGCCCGCAACCAAGGTACATGACCTTGACCAGAATGGAACCTGGGACCCCTCAGTCCGCAGGCCGATGCTCTATTCACTGAGCCAAACCGGTCAGGGCCCCATCCCCTTTTTTTTTTTTTTTTTTTTTTTTGAGCATCATTCCTTGCTTTCTTCTCATATTTTTGTCTTAAAATGAGCTTTCTCAATTGCTTTTCCCCTTGTAAATAAAATAATAGAGATTGGGTCAAAATAGTATACCAAAATGATATCCCCAATCCCATGAAATGACAGAAAATGTATCTTTTTTTCAGGTTTTTTTTTTTTAAAAAAACATGTTTTTATTGATTTCAGAGAGAGTAAGGGAGAGGGATAGAGGGATAGAAATATCAATGATAAGAAAGAATCATCGTTTGCCTACCTCCTGCATGCCCCCTACTGGGGCTGGAGCCTGCAACCCAGGCATGTGCCCTGACCAGAAATCAAACTGTGACCCCAGTGAGCCACACTGGCCAGGCAGAAAATGTTTTTTGCTTGTTTGTTTGTTAATCCTCACCCAAGGATATTTTTCATTGATTTTTAGAAAGAGAGTAGAAGGGAGAGGGAAAGACAGAGAGAAACATCGATGTGAGAGAAACAAATCGATTTGTTGCCTCCTGCATGAGCCCCAACCAGGGCCTGGGGAGGAGCCTGCAACCAAAGTACATGCCCTTGACCAGAATCGAACCTGAGACTCTTTGGTCCGCAGGCCGATGCTCTATCCACTGAGCCAAACCGGCTAGGATCAGAAAATGTATTTTAATACGGAGGGCTTCCAAGCTCAAAGCCATTAGTTCCCCTCTATTCATACCGAGAGTATTTAGGGCAATGATGTATATTCTAATGAGCTCTGGAGCTGGGCTGAGTCAGCTCTGACAGATCCGTCAGTGATCCATGTTGTTCAATGCGTCACCTACTTCAGTCCTCATCAGACTTGACTTCTTGGCAGAAGCAAACACTATCGATCACTCCTCCTGCTTCTTGCTGTTTTCCTTCCCTTGGCCTCAGTGACCCAGCATTGCTCTGGACCTAGGCACTCCTCTGACTCCACATTCCCTCCTCAGCCCCTCACGCAGCCACATCTACAATTCGCACAAAATCATAGAAAACCCTGAAATGCTCTCCGGCCCAAACGGGTCCTCCAGACTGGCATCATCTTTTGGACAGCTCAGCATTTCCCTCAATGTTAACATGCCCCAAATCAGACCTCTGACCTAACCCCAATCCTGTCCTCTGCTAGCAGTCCTTGTCTCTGTGTATGTCACCATCCCCTTGGGCAAACCAGAGCCCAAGGTGCCACCCTCACTCTCCCTGCCCATCTTCTTATCCAAGTCCTGGCAATGTGGGCTCAAATACTTATCAAATGCACTCACTTCTCTCCTCTGCCACCACCACCAAAACCAGTAGTCCTCACCTGAACTACTGCAAATGGGACAAGAGCGAGTGACCTCTTCAACATGCAAATCTCTTTATTTTACCTTCCTGCGTCCAGGACAGGTGAAATCCCTAATGTGTCCCCCGCCCCCCCTCTCACAACCCTGACTTCCTGCTCCACTCACACTGGGCTGATTCGATCCCTCCTATTCTCCATGCCCCTCACCCTTAGGCCTCTGCACATGCAGTTTCCTCTGGCTCACATCCTTTTTCCTGCCTTGATTCCTAGGAACACTGAACTCAGCTCAAGCACCACTTAGCAAGGGAGCGCACGCCGAGTGGGACAAACCTCCCTGTAGCACAGGCTCTGTCCCGTGGCGCCCTGGCACAGCTGCCATGCTCCAGCTTGTGTGGTTTGTGTGGTGCCTATGTCACCTTTAGACTGTGACTGCAACGAGGTTAGGGATTTTGTCTGCTTTTGCTCACCATTTTACCCCCAGTACTCAAATATTTGTCAGATGAGTGAGTGACTGAATGAGTGACTTTTCTATAGGATTATCGATACAGATCGATCCTCCTGGCTGGCACAATAATGAAGCTAAAAAATTGCCCTAAAATGTGAATGACTCTAAAACAGATGAATCCTATTAAACTCAGCTATGGAGAATGGCTTTTGACTTTCTGGGAAGGGATCCAGTAATTAATGTGTCTTTTTCCCAGCATGCAGCTCTGCCTGACATCTAGCTCGTTTTTCACATCATCACATTTCCTTAGAGCTCAAGGGAAGCTCTTATAAACCAGACGCCACAATCTGGACACAGTTGTGAGAGCTGGCTTTTTGCACCTCACCAGAGCCGGAAGAACGTGCCTGAGTGAGGCTAGGTATGTCTCCTTTTGCATATGGATGACGCGGCTGTAGAACAGGTACTGATGGAGACCTGCATTTCTCCCAGGAATTAAGACATATCTTATCCATGACAGGACGTATGTGGATCAAACCTCCTGCTGAGTCATCTGCCTGACGACTTGGCACAAACCCACTAAGGAGGGCTTTTGGGGGATCAAAGAATGTTTTTGTTGTCTGCTAATCCCATGCTCCCTCCTTGAGAACTGCCCCTGCAGGAGGGGAGGGTCTGACCCTAGGCACCTTCTTTGGTCACAGTTAAACGGGCTATAGAGGGTCACCTGACTGAGTGTGGATAAATGGGATGATCTTCCTGGAAGTGGGGCTGGCACAGAGACTCTTCTAATGCATATTGAACATACAAGCTGGAAGCCACGGGGAGTCAAGCCTGGCTTGACCATTTCGTCTACATGAAGAGGGGTGGGGCAAGCTGACAAGCAGAGAGAGAAAGATAGGCTAAAATGCAAGAAGACAAGAGGCCATTTGGCCCCAGTTTCTGGGTCCAGGCCCTCATGAGGCCTGGATGTGTTTCCTATCCTGATTTTTAGGAGAAATCTGTGTAACTTTCCAACAGACTCCAATTTTCTCTTGAGCATAGAACATATAACAGATATAGAGATAGGATGGGGAGGAGAGGTGTGCTGAGAAACATTTCAAAGAAAGAAAGGTCAGTTCTCTTGACAGAGTGGCCTTGGGGTGCGAATGGAAAGGGAAGAGAACATTGGCTGAATGCCTATTCACGCCCACATCTGTGCTAGGAATCCCCCATATATGCCCTTCTTTTTGAATTGCAATAAACTTACTCAACAGATCTCGTTATCCTCATTTGACAGACAGGAAACAGAGGCTCAGAGAAGTCAAGACATATCTCAAGGTCACACAGCCAGTCAGTGCCATAAACGTGGGCACGGAGCTGGCATTAGAAGCAAAGATGGCAACTCCAGTGGCTTTAGCCTGAAAGACTGACCAGCTAACCAGGAGTCAGGGGGCTGGTGGAGTGAGCAACGTTTCCCCGTCCAGGGAAGCAGCATCAAAGACATTGCCTAAGCAAAACTCCTTCTCTGCCCGTCAATCCTGGTGCGTTGCCTCCTAGGGCATGACAGGGTGCAATTAGCACTATCGCCTTCCTAAACAGATGCCTGTTCGGCCTGTCACTCAAGCCAGGGGAGATCTGTGCTCCATGTCACTGAGGGGCTGGCACATTTCCCATCAGGATGCTTGGGAAAGCGGAGCCAGAGGGAGGAAGAAGAAGGTGTATGTCCTGATTGTAGAGCAGAAACCATTTTGCGATTCCCTCCTGATGACTTGTCTGCAGGGTCCTGCCTCAGGAGGGGAGGGGCTGACCCTAGGTCTGACTACATTCTCTCAGCAGGGCTGATCCTCCTGGAAGTTGCCTTTTTGTATGCATAGCACAAGCATGGTTTCCATGGGAACATTTCAGAAGAAGGATTCTGGCTCTTTGTGGCCTTGGATAAACAATGGATCGGATGCTTCTGAGAAGCCAGAACCTTTTCTCTACCTCCTCCCATGCTGTTTGTAGCCTCTCCCACCACACATACAAAAAGCAAGTGAAATGAACAATTAAGCCAATTCAGCTTCAATACATAGAAAACACATACCTTGTGTCTATTTAATAAACTAAGTATGTGTGGGTTTTAAAAACTCACATCTGTCAAACTCCTTAGAAGTGCAAAGAATCCTAAGAAGCAATTCCAACAATGGACCACTGAGCTTCCTCAGGGGCCTGTGGCTTCTCTCTGATACTTTGTCTGCTTAGCCACTGCCTGCTCTGGCAGCCTCTGCAGAGCTACTCCTCGCCAGGACTTAGTTACTCACACTCCCTCCATCTCGTGCAGAGCACCTACCCAGCGCCAGACGGGACACAAAGAACACTTGAGCAGCTCACAGCTTAGCAAGGAAGACAAAGAGTGGGAAAACTATAAATTATAGCTGAGCAGAACCTGAGGCAGGAGGAGCTCAAGCAAGTCCAGCTCCACATGCTATATATCAACCATCAACACATATTTGTTGGGGGAAATAAATTAAAATGAAGAAAAAAATTGAAGTTTAGAAAAAGATAGTTCTGTTCATGGTCAGCCCTTCGCTTCCTGCTGTGATGGCTCTTGGGTGCTTTGGTCCTATAGTTAGAGGAGAATGGCCTTTCTCTCTCTAGGTCTCCTGAGGATGGGAACCTGCTATTGACTTTTCATTGGCTGTGCTGTGGCAGTCACCCATTGGCTGAGCTGTTACTGGGCAAGGAGGACTCTGCTCCTGAGGAGCTGAAGTAGTGTCACTTCCTGTCAGCGATGCAGGTACAGCTCTTTCTGTTGGGGCCAGCTAACCAGGAGTCAGGGGGCTGGTGGAGTGAGCAACGTTTCCCCGTCCAGGGAAGCAGCATCAAAGACATTGCCTAAGCAAAATTCCTTCTCTGCCCCTCAATCCTGGTGCGTTGCCTCCTAGGGCATGACAGGGTGCAATTAGCACTATCGCCTTCCTAAACAGATGCCTGTTTGGCCTGTCACTCAGGCCAGGGGAGGTCTGTGCTCCATGTCACTGAGGGGCTGGCACATTTCTCATCAGGTTGCCTGGGAAAGCAGAGCCAGAGGGAGGAGGAAGAAGATGTGCAACTGAGTGACACATACACCAGAATTCTCCCTCTTAGTCTCCCGACTCTTATTACAATGAGGTTTCTGTTTATTCATTTTCACACCAGTGTCTACATAAGAGACATCCAAACCTGTAAAGAATTTTGATGAGTTTATTTGAGCCAAACTAATGATAATTGTTGGAAAGCGAAATTGCAGCAGATTGAGAAAATGCTCTGGAGAAGGGCAGATTTTAAACATATTATATACATTAGAATCAACAGAGAAGATATAGGTGTTACATGAAATCCATTGCTGGCAGATTAAGGGTGTGAGAGAAAGCAGAGCGGGGAAGTCTCTGGGATTGGATGAAAAATAAAATGGAGAGACACATACTTCTTTCACATTGGTGGGTCCCGGATACTCAACAATCAGCATTTACAGCTTGTAGACATGGTGCTCAGGGAGCGAGATGTAAGGAGGCGCTCTGTGTCTCTGGTGTGAGGGTGTGCACAGAGGGGTCTGGAAAAGATTATGCAGACATTTAGAAGTCATGTCATCTCAGATGCAGAAGGCAATAGACAGCCACGCTTAGGTAAAAGCTGACCTTTGCTAAGGTCTAGGATGTGATTACACGCTTTTAGGTAGGAATTTCATGTTCTGACCATCCCACATACTTTCTGCCTCTGAATTTGTAAGGCCACCACACAGGCCTGCCCTGAGCTTGTCAGGTTTAGTGTGTCCACATCAGTATAAAAAAAGAGCTATTTTTTCCTCCAGATTCTGAGGAGTCCTTGAGTCCACAAGGATAATACATCTGCATGAAGCTTTCTAAGGCCCTTGCCGGAGGGGCCATGGGTGGGGATGGCCAGGCATTCCTGCGACATTATATTCAGCCACTGTCTTGGCTGCCCCAAGCTGAAGTAGACCCAAAGGAGTCGATGACTGGAGTCTGTCAGTTAACCTCATGCCTAGCGGCTCAGCCAGGGCTTCCATGATGGCCGACCTGAGCAGCACATCTTCACTCCTGCCACACTGACCTTGGTCCCAAGCAAACTGAAGCAGCCCTTTAAGGACACAGGTCAGGCATGGTCATGTCATTCTCAAAGGCTGCATCCATCTAGGCAGTATTGCCCATGGAGATAGGGCATCTGTAGAGTAGCAACATGTGTTGATATCACAGTGATTTGTGACATTTCTCTCATTCTGTGTGTCCTGGTTCCCCGACCCCAACAAGGTGTGAGCTCTCCAAAGCTACAGACTGTGTCTGACTTCTTAGCATCCCTGCAGAGCCCAGGCCATGGCTGAGCACAGAGTCAAAGCCCTGGGGACACTCCGATCCACTTGCTTCTCACTGCTTCCTCGTCCTGCCTCCAGCGTGTCCCCCTCCATCCCTAAGCGATTTGAAGGCTCCTTTAGAACAGGCCATACTTAAGCCCCTGGCTCACTCTCAGGGTGAATTTCTGACAGAGGAGCACTTTCCTCCCCACTCCCCCCACCTCCTATCATTCATTGTTCTTGTCGCAAATTAAACAGAAAAGCAGGCAGTGCTTAGGAAAAGCACACCTCCCTGCACAGAAAAGCGTTTGACAACCAGTTCCCATGGCAACAGGCTTCTTTGGAAAGAATTACTTGTTCAGTGTGTCAGACCCCCGCATTTCTCTTATTGGGAGTAATGGGCAGCATTGAAAATGTGATCAGACAAGGCAAGGAGAGAACATCCAGACAGGCCGGCAGGTGGCTTGCAAGCCCAGGAGGGCAGGTCTCCGTGCTTTCTGTAGGGCCACACCGGTGCTCCCCAAGGGGTTAAAAGATGCCAACGATGAGGTCTGAGGAGAGCCGACAGCAGCGTTAACTGGCACTATTTAGAGCAACATAGTAGCGCAGAATTCTCTAATTTTGGAAAAAGGGCCATGTTTGCGCATTCTGAGCAACTGGCGGTGGCGGCCTCTTCCTTCCCCTTCCCTTCCCCTTCCCTTTCCCGTTCTCTTTCCCGTTCTCTTTCCCCTTCTCTTTTCCTCTTCTCTTTCCCCCTCCCCTTCTCGCTCTCTTTTTTTTAAAAAAATAAATCTTTATTGTTCAGATTATTACAGTTCCTCTCCCCCGCCCATAGCTCCCCTCCACTTGGTTCCCACCCCACCCCATGCCCTTACCCCCCCCACTGTCCTCATCCATAGGTGTACGTTTTTGTCCAGTCTCTTCCCACACCCCCACACCCCCTTCCCCCCGAGAATTGTCAGTCCACTCCCTTTCTATGCCCTGATTCCCCTCTCTTCCTCCTTTCTTCTTCTTGTCAGCCCTGACACATGGACAGTGCTCTCCCTCAAAGGAGAGCTGACCCGGGCCCTGCCCCTCATCTTCATGACCAGTGAAAATTTATCTCTGCTAGGGCCCTCAGGGAAGAAGTGTGTCTAATTGAACAACTGGGATAAGGTGTGAGCTGCTTCTTTCCATCTACCCTGCAATTCTCATGAGATAATATTCCTTGTATCCTACCGAACTGGAAACAATGAGAAAGGGAATTCTGGGGACTGTAAATCATCCTGCCCAGGTTGACATATTGCAAAGCCATCACATCTATTTTTTATTCTATTTTAAAGTATCTTTATTATTGAGAGTATTATAGATGTCCCACTTTTTCCTCCCATTGCCCCCCTCTATGCTGTTCCTGCCCCTTCCCAGGCCTTCACCACCTTAATGTCTGTGTCCACAGGTCAGATCTTTGGTTAATCTCTTCCCTCTGAGATTGATCAGTCTGTTCCATGCATCTGATTTTATTTTATTCACCAGTGTATTTTGTTCATTAGATTTCTTGTTCATTTATTTTTATTTTTAAATTCAGTTGTTGATATGTATTTGTTGCCATTTTATTATTCATATTTTCTCCTCCTCCTCTTCCTCTTCCTCCCCCCCGCCCCTACTTCTTCATAAAGAATGCCCTTCAACATTTCATATAATACTGGTTTGGTGGTGATGAACTCCTTTAGCTTTGTCTTGTCTGTGAAGCCCTTTATCTGACCTTCAATTTTAAATGAGAGCTTTGCTGGGTAGAGTAATCTTGGTTGTAGGTTCTTGCTATTCATCACTTTGAATATTTCTGGCCGCTCCCTTCTGGCTTGCAAAGTTTCTGTTGAAAAATCAGCTTATAGTTGTATGGGCGCTCCCCTGTAGGTAACTTAACTGCTTTTCTCTTGCTGCTTTTAATATTCTCTCTTTGTCTTTAACCTTTGGTATTTTAATTATGATGTGTCTTGGTGTAAGCCTTTTTGGGTTCCTCCTATTTGGGAATCTTTGTGCTTCCTGAACTTGTAAGTCTATTTTTTTCACCAGGTAGGGAAATTTTTCTGTCTTTATTTCTTCAAATAGGTTTTCAGCATATTGGTCTCTCTTTTCTCCTGGCACCCTCGTAATGTGAAAGTTGGTATGTTTGAAGTTGTCCCAGAGGCTCCTTACACTTTCTCAATATTTTTGGATTCTTTTTTCTTTTTGCTCTTCTGACTAGATGTGTTTTGTTTCCTCATATTCCAAATCTTTGATTTGATTTTCAGAATCCTCTGCTATTGAATCCCTGTAAATTGTTCTTTACTTCAGTTAGTGTGTACTTAATTTCTGACTAGTCCTTTTTCATGTCTTTGAGATTCTCACTAAGATCCTTGAAAGTCTCATGAAGATCTTTGATAACCTTATAACCATGGTTTTGAACTCTGTATCCAGTAGTTTGCTTGCTTCTGTTTCTTTCATTTGTGACATGTTTTTTTGTCTCTGCATTTGTCTGCTTCCCTGTGTTTGTTTCTATGTATAGGTAGAGCTACTATGTCTCCTGGAATTGGTAGAGTGGTCTTGTATAGTAGGTGTCCTATAAAGCCCAGCTGTGAAGCAAGGCAGGCTTGTACTAGTGTCAGGTCTTGGGGCTTTTATTGACAGGTTTGGGGCATGCTGTCACCAGCTGCAGCTTCTTTGAGAGATTTTAGCAAAGTCTGAAGCTTGGGCCAGGACAGGCCATTCATATGGAAAAGCTGATGCAAACAGCTTGGGTGAGGCTGCAAATTGAATGAGGTGGGGTCTCAGGGAATCCCCAGGGTGGAGCAAAAAGTGTGTTCAGGCTGATGGAGACTTAGATATGGCTGCCAGTCAGTCCTGCAGCAGGGAAGATCCAAGCACAGGAACAATGACCCTTGTGAACATCCCTTTTTGGGATAAAGCTGTTCCCAAGTTACTGCCCAATGCCAAACAGTCCAGTTCCTCCCCATATGTGTCTGGTGCTAGAACTTGAAAGAAGCAGTGCATGTAAGTTTGTGCATAGGGACTCCAGCAGCTTCTGTGTCCCCCTGCTATAATCCCTGTTGGTTTTTATAGCCTGAAGTAACAGGGACTTCTCTCCCCAGCTATGGATCCTTGGGCTGGGGATCTGGTGTGAGGCTGAGATTGGCCTCTGAAGAGACAATCTCCTTCCTGATTAAAAAACAGTAACCGTGGGTATCAGACCAGCATGTCTGCACTTCAACCCCTCCTACCAGTCTCAACTTGCTTTCTTCTTACTTCTCCAGTTGTGGGATTTCCATTAAGCCAGCTTTCAGGTGGTTCTGAATGATAGTTATTCTGTATTTTAGTTGTAATTTTGATGTGGTTGTGAGAGGTGGTGAGTTCAGGTGTTTACCTATGCTGCCTTCTTAGTTCTCTCCACCAAGCCATCACATTTGGCATCAAATAAAAAATTGTTAGACATGAAATAATGCAGGAAAATGGGACCCATAAATAGAATAAAAAGATAAACAGACCCAGACATGACCGAGATGATGGAATTAATAGGGAATAAACTTAACCAAGGAGGGAAAAGACCCATACTCAGGAAACTATAGGAAATAGAATAAGGAAATAGAGGGAGACTCACACAAAAAAAGTGGAAGCATATACCATGTTCATGGATTGGAAGAATTCACATCATTAAAATGTCCCTAGTACTCAGACCAATCTACAGATTCACCACAATTCCTATTAAAATAACAATGGCATATTTCACAGATATAGAACAGATATTCCAAAAGTGTATATGGAACCAACAAAAAGACCCCGCATAGCCACAGCAATCTTGAGAAAGAACAAAGTTGGAAGGGTCAAAATATCAGATGTCAAACTATACTGTGTGAAAGCCATTTTAATAAAAACAGCCTGGTACTGGCACAAGAATAGGCAAATAGACCAATGGAGCAGAACGGAGACCCCAGAAATTGACCCATGCCAATATGGCCAATTAATATTTGACAAAAGAGGTAAGAGCATACAATGGAATTAAAATAGTCTTTTCAATAAATGGTGTTGGGAAAATTGGACAGGTACATGCAAAAAAATAAAAATAAAAAGGAAAGAAATTAGATCACCAACTTACGCCATACACAAGAATAAACTCAAAATGGATAAAAGACTTAAATGTAAGTCATGAAACCATAAAAATTCTAGAAGAAACCATAGGCAGCAAAATCTCAGACATCTAATGTAGCAGTATTTTCACTGATACATTACTGGAGTGCAGGGGAAACAAAGGAACAAATTAACAAATGGGACTATATTAAGCTAAAAAGCTTCTGCATAGGAAAAGAAACCATCAACAAAATGAAAAGGGAACCCACTGTATGGGAAAACATATTTCTCAGCGATACATCTGATAAGGATTTAATTTCCAAAATATACAAGGAAGTCACATACCTCAACATTAGGAAGACCAACAATCCAATTTAAAAATGGGCAAGGACATGAATACTGTAGATATGTCTATAACAAGCTCATACAGATGGTCAATAGACACATGAAAAAATGCTCAAAGTCACTAATCATCAGAGAGATGCAAATTAAAACTAAAATGAAGTATCACCTCACTCCCGACAGAATGGGTACCATCAATAAATCAACAAACAAGTGCTTGTGAGGATGTGGAGAAAAGGGAACCCTAGTATTCTGCTAGTGAGAATGCAGACTGGTAGAGCAACTGTGAAACACACACACATTTGTGATTCCTCAAAAAATTAAAAATGGAACTTCCTTTTGATCCAGTGACCCCACTTATGGGAATATATCCCCCAAAAAACGAAACACCGATCAGAAAGTGTATGCACACTTTTGTTCATAGCAGTATTATTTACAACTAGAGGCCTGGTGCAAAAAAATTTGTGTGCTGGTGGGTGGGGTCCCTTAGCCTGGCCTGTGCCTTCTCAAAGTCTGGGACCCCTCGGGGGATGTCCACCTGCTGGCTTGGCCTGCTCCCCGAGGGATCGGGCCTAAGCTGGCAGTAAGAAATCCCTCTGGCACCCTGGAGCCCTTGAGGGATGTCCACTTGCCAGTGGGGAGCAGGCCTAAGCTGCAGTTGGACATCTTTAGCACTGCTGAGGAGGCAGGAGAGCTCCCACCACCACTGCTGTACCAGCAGCCAGCAGCTGTGGGAGTGCACTGACCACCAGGGGGCAGCTCCTGCATTGAGCATCTGCCCCCTGGTGGTCAGTGTGTGTCATAGTGACCATTCATTCCCAGTGGTTCTGCTGTAAGAGTCAATTTGCATATTATCCTTTTATTATATAGGATAGAGGCCTGGTGTATGGGTGGGGGCCGTCTGGTTTGCCCTGAAGGGTGTCCTGGATCAGGGTGGGGTTCCTGTTGGGGTGCCTGGCCAGCCTGTGTGAGGGGCTGATGGCTGTTTGCAGGCTTGTCATGGCCCCCAGTGACCCAAACTCCCAGCAAGGCTGGCTGGAAGCAGGTATCTGAGACTTATTTATTTTCTATAATTGAAACTTTGTTGCTTTGAGAGGAGGCCACAACTGGCAAGGGCAAGCGGGAAGCTTGGCTTCCTCCATCGCTGGGGCAACCAAGCCTCCTGCTTGCTCCAGCTCCATGGCTGCCGGTCACCATCTTGGTTGGGTTAATTTGCATATAGTCGCTTTGATTGGCTGATGGGCGTGGCTTGGGATGTAGCAGAGTGATGCAATTAGCATATTACTCTTTTATTAGATTAGATAGCTAAGACCTTGAAACAGCTCAAGTGCCTAACAATACATGAGTGGATAAAAAAGCGGTGGTACATTTACACAATGGAATAGTATGCAGCTGTAAAAAAGAATAATCTCTCACCCTTTGAGACAGCATGGATGGATCTGAAGACTATTATGCTAAGTGAAATAAGTCAGTTAAATAAAGACAAGTATCACATGATCTCACTTAGAAGTGGAATCTAAAGAACAAAATTAACTGATGAACAAAAGAGAGCTGGAAGTATGGATGCATGAAACAATAACAGATCTCAGTGGAGGGTGGGTTGGGAGGAGGGGACAGGAAGAGATTAACTGAAGAACATTTATGCATATGTGCATAACCCATGGACACAGATATTGGCACGGGGAAGGTTTGGGGTGGGGTGGGAGTGGGGTGAAGGGCGGCAAAAAGGGAGAAGATAGGAGACATCTGTAATACTGTGAACAATAAAATAAAAAAAGAAATTAAAAAAAA
>PVJC01021599.1:0-28099 GCA_004026665.1 Murina feae
CCAGAACCTGTGTCCAGCCGGCCTTGCTGGGACGTTGGGTCAATGGGAGCTGTGGGCAGCCTTAAAGCCCCTCACCCAGGATGGTCAGGCACGCCAGCAGGTGGGCATCCCCCGAGGGGTCCCAGACTGCGAGAGGGCACAGGCCGGGCTGAGGGACCTCCCGAGTGCACAGAGCGGCTGCAGGGCGGGACAGCGCAGGACCCAGGACCCGTGAGTGGGAAAGAGGTGGCAGGGTTGGAGGGCACCGGGAAGCGAGTAAGAGGCGGCAGGGGGGGGTCTCGGCCTGCTTGGTGGCTGCCCAGGCCCTTTGTGGGGCATCGTGGAGTGGGAAAGCAAGGCTGCAGGGGCTGGGGTCCTGCTTGGCAGCTCCCAGACCCCTTGGTGGCACCGGGAAGTGGGAAAGGAAGGCAGCAGGGGACGGGTGAGTGGGAAAGAGTTGGCGGCCTGCTTGGCGGCTTCTCAGGTCCCTTCTGGGGATCAGGGAGCAGGAAAAGGCTGGCCTGACCATGAGGTGGGGTTTTCCCTGCTTTCTGGTGGCTGGAGGAAGATGGGCAGTAGGCAAGCTTGGGAGGCAGGCCGCACCCAGCCCTGGTCACAGCTCAAAAAAGAGAACAAAATGCAGGGGAGGGCAAGAGTCTGAGAGATCATCATAGAGGGGGTGCCTGCTCCAAGCCTCCACGGTGTGCCTGGGGGCAGGCCCCCATCAGGTAGACACACACAGGAGGACTGCTCCAAGCCTCAGATGCGGCTGGGGGCAGGTCCCCAGTGGCGACACACACATACACACACACACACACACACAAAAGGCGCCTGGCAGACTGGGGCCATCATAGGACATCCACTGAGGGGTCCCAGACTGTGAGAGGGCAGAAGCCGGGCTGAGGGACTCCCTCCACCCCGAGTGCACAAATTTTTGTGCACTGGGCCCCTAGTATTAGAAATAAACTACAATAAAAACAACTCAAAACATTCAAACTCTTGGAAGCTGAAGAGCATGTTATTAAATATTGATTGGGTTATCAATGAGATAAAAGAAGAAATTAAAAACATTCTGGAAACTAATGATAATGAAAACACTACAATCCAAAACCTATGGGACACAATGAAAGCAATCCTGAGAGGGGAATTTATAGCTTTGCAGGCCTACCTCAAAAAACAAGAAAAAATGGTAGTAAATCATCTAACTTTACAACTCAAAGAACTAGAAAGAGAGCAACAAGAAAAGCCCAGAGTGAGCAGAAGGAAGGAGATAATAAAGATTAGAGCAGAAATAAATGCATCAGTCTGTTCCATGTTTCCATGCCTATGTGTTGAGTGTCTGCTCCCTGATGGTCAGTGTGCATCATAGCTATCGATTGTGTGGTAAGATGGTCTCTTAGGCTTTTATTTATATAGGTGAGCAATATAGGCTCCTTCCTCATTAAACTTTTCTGCTGTGTGAAGTGGGGCAGGGGAGCAGGAGGATCACTTTGGAGCTTGTTTTGGTAAAATGGGTAGCAGGCTCCTTGCATTCCCTTCCTGTCACGGTTTGCCTTGCCCCTTCCCAAGCTTCCTCTACCCTGTCTTGAATGACTAACTCAAAGATAATTGGTTTCAGAGGTCAAACTGTATTCCAGCTTCTCACAATAACATAGCTATGTTGTCATACCTCAGCTGACAAAGAAATAAATTCTTTATTCATTATGAAAAAAAAATCACTATAGTATTATTATTTATAATAATATGTGATATATATATATTATTTCTAAAATCCTACATTATTCTGCTTGTGACTGACCCGTTGTGAGTCTTCTAACTTTAAAGAAATTTTGGACATCTACTTTGGAACATGGTGGAGGTCAGGATTGGAATGAGTGTGAACAGGTGAGAGTGTGCCTGTGTGTGCATGTTCTGTGTGTGGGAAGGGGGAGATTGGGAGGGGTGTGGGATGCTGCTCAGTCACATGCTTCTCTCTACATGCTTCTTTCCAAAGGGTCCTCCAGAAAGGAAGCTGTGAAGAGCAGCACTGCCCCAGTACTCCTAGGTCACAGACAAATGCTCTTGGCCCCAATGCTGGTACCCAAAGCCTCCTGAACGCAGACCAGACATAGCAGCTCGGTGTGCCTTGGCGGACCACCCAGCTGCCTTGACAAACAGTGACCTACCACACCATATTGGCGAGTGGGGTGCCCAGTCCTTCTCCTCTGTGAGTGGAGCACCTGGCTTGCCCCCTCCACCAGCAGAGCAGTGCCTAGCCCAGCCAGCCTCCTCCACTAATGGGGCATTGCCCAACAGCACTCTTCATCAGCGGAGAAGTGTCCAGTTATCCCCTCTACCAGCAGAGCACTCCTCCAGCAGTGGCCAGCTTGCCCTGTCACCTTGACACTTGGCCTGCCCTATCCAGCATGCCCACCCAGTGCCCCTAGACACTTGGATCCCACCACCTTGATTAGTGTGCCTGGCCCTGCCACCATGACCCATTGCCCTAAGATGCATGAACCTGCCACCGCAATTGCTTGTGCCTGACCCAGCACCCCTGTACAAATGGCCCTGCCACGTGACACTACCTGCTTGGCATGACCTAATACCCCTGGGTGCACAGACCTGCCACAGTGACCAGGAACCTAATCAAGTGTCACCAGAAGATTGGACCCACCATTGCAACCAGGTGTGACCAGTCACTTCTGGACACATGGACCCGCCCCATAACCCTGCCTGCCTCACACAGCACTCTGGACTACCAGATTGGTAAAATGGGAAGAAAAAGAAACAACTGCCAAATGAAATCAAAGGAGTAGTCACCAGAAAAGGAACCAAATGAAATAGAGGCAAGCATATATCAGATAAAGAATTCAAAGTAATTGTTATAAGAATGTTCAAACAATTTAGTGAGAACTATAAGCAACTCATTATAAGAAACTTAATGAGAACTATACCAATATGAAAAAAGAGGTTAAAACAATGAATAAGAGACAAGCAGAAATGAAGAATGACATAGCTGAAATAAAGAATATCCTGGAAGTATTCAACAATAGACTACAAGAAACTGAGGACCAAATCAGTGAATTAGAAGACAAGATAGGAAAAAGCAGCAATTGGAAAAAATTAAAAAGCAAGAGGAGACTAAAGAAGCTTTGGGACACCAAGTAATGTAACAACATCTGCATAATAGGGGTGCTAGAAGGAGAAAAAGTTGAGCAAGGACTAGAAAACCTGTTTGAAGAAATAATGACAGAAAACTTCCCTGACCTGGTGAAGAAAAAAGTCACACAAGCCCAGGAAACACAGAGATCCCAAAGAAGATGAACCCAAAAGACCCACACTAAAATGCATCATAATTACAATGGCAAACATTAAGGACATCCATAATACTTTCAATAATAAGGATAAATAAATAAAAATTTGGAGGAACATTCTGTTACTTTATCTTTTCTAGGAGTTAGTTTATTGACTTCAACGTTATAATAAATTTCAAATACATAGGCAAACAGTTCTGTGGCTATTGAAGTAAAATTTGCATATCTAGGAGAAAAGGGATAATCCTAATGGGAAAATAGGTGGGATATTCTGGGCACAAAAAGCTGGGCAGTATACCAAGGAAGTGACTTTTAGAATAAGTTGATTTGCCATGTGAGGTCTCTAAATACAGTTCATCCTCATATTTGGTGGATCTCATATTTATGAATTTGCTTACTCAGATTTATTCATAACCCCCAAATCAACGCCTATTGGGCTTTCTCACACTGTAAACAAGCATCCTTTTCATGGTCTATTTAGTGGCACTGTCTTACATTTTTGGGCTTTTTGGTGATTTAACTGTTTAACATGACCCCCAAGCATAGTGCTGAAATAAAGTTATTATCTAGGGCTCCTAGTGCAAGAAGACTGTGATGTGCTATTTAGGGGAAATAAGTATATTAGATAAGCTTTGTTCAGCCAAGAGATATAGTACTGTTGACTGTGAGTTTAATATTAATAAATCAATAGCACATATTAAATAAGGTCTCTTTAGACAGAAACATACTTAAGACAAGATTTTATTGAAAATGTTGAGTTAGAGACTTGCAGGAAGCTAGCAATGGTTAAATATTCCCTAATTCAGTTTGTGGTGACTACAGAACATAACTACCACAAATAAGAAAAATCAATTATAACTTATTGGTGACTGAATTAGTTAGAATATAAGTTTACTGCTGTAACAAAAGCCAACATAACAAGAGGTAAACGTAAATTTCTTCTCATTTATCAGTACAGTCTGATATATGAGCTGATATTGTGACGCCATTGTCAGGGACCAAGTTTTCTAGTTTGTTTTTCCATGTTCAGCTATGTGGTTTCTATCCCATGGTGTAAGATGACTAGTCTCTGTCAGCACATCTGTATTTTAAACATCTAGAAGGGGAGATGAGGACATGTCCTTTTAAGAAGATGGACACCAATTTAGCTCTGGATAGTGTTGGCCTGTGGACTTAAGGGTCCCAGATTTGATTCTGGTCAAGGTACATACTTGGGTTGTGGGCTCAATCCCCAGTAGGGGACATGCAGGAGGCAGATGATCAATGATTCTCTCTCATTATTGATGTTTCTATCTCTTTCTCTCCCTCTCCCTTCTCTGAAATCAATAAAAAATATATATTTTAAAAAGATGTACATAGTTATTTTTCCTCACATACAATTAGTCGCATGGTTACTTTTCTCAATGTCAATGGAAGCTGGGGAATATAAAATCTTTAGCTGACTGGCCATATACCCAGCTGACCCTTAGGGGTTTTATTTTATTTTTAAAAGTCTTATTATTATTATTTTAACCCTCACCTGAGAATGTTTTTCCCATTGTTTTTAAATAGAGTGGAAGGATGGGAGGAGGAAGGTAGAGAGAGAGGAAAAAAGATAAAGAAAAACATTGATGTGAGAGGGAAACATTGATGGGTTGCCTCCTGCATGTGCCCCAACTAGGGCTGGGGATTGAACCTGCAACCGAGGTACATGCCCATGGTGGGAAATGGAACCCTAGACCCTTGAGTGCGTGGGCTGAAGCTCTAACCAGTGAAAAAACCAGCCAGAGCCATTATTTAAAAATATTTTTATTGATTTCAGAGAGGAAGGGGGAGAGAGATAGAAACATCAATGATGAGAATCATTGATTGGCTGCCTCCTGGACTGGGGATTGAGTCTGAAACCCAAGCACATGTCCCTGACTGGAATTGAACCTGGGACCCTTCAGTTCACAAGCCAAGGCTTTATCCACTGAGCCAAACCAGCTAGGGCCAGGGCCATTTTTTTTAAGTTTAAAAAATTTTTATTTTTTAATTACTATTGACATCCAATATTATTTATATTAGTTTCATGTGTACTGCAATTACATATTTTTCAAAGTGATCAGAATATATGTCTTGCTTCTAAGCTAATGGAAAGAGGGCAAAGAACTTTTTTCTGTGTTTGCTACTTTCCAATTGCCTTCAGGTCAAATTAATCCTTAATATGAAGAAAGTGGCATATTTTAGTGTGGCATATATATTCTGATCCCCTACAATCCAAAGTTCAGAAAATAAAACATTAGCAATAATTTTTTGACCATGACAGACAGTCACTATAATCTATTATTTCCTTTAAAACAGGTAAGCCAATTAAGTTCTTTTTAGCTAGTATCTTATGGACATATGTTGAGATTTTGCAAACGTATGATTTTCTTGGTTATAGGTGAGAGTATCTTAATTTGTAAGAACTCTGAGAAATCAAAAGGCATAGCTTTACTTCAGGGATCTCTAAAACCTGTTCGGAGCTGTCTGCGAAGACGAGAAGGAGAAGAAGTGACTCCGAGCATGATAAGAGCTATTCTGGAGGTAATATTGTTGCTAAATTACCACTTGCTCTTTTGTACCTATACTTCAAAGGTAGAACCTTATATGTGAAAAATCTTAGCTTGTGTTTCTTTATGAGGTTCTTATAGCTTTCCCAAGTCTGAATCTCTTCTATTTTATATAGTTACTAGGGGCCCACTGCAGAGATTCCCTCTGCGTGGCCTCCAGGGATCAGGCCAAAACCGGCAGTCGGACATCCCCAAGGGATATAGTAGCGGGCGAAGTGGCAGGTGGCCAGCGAGGGGCTGGAGCCCAGGCCCGGGTTGGATGCCACACCTCTCCTGCTCATCCTGGCCCCGCTGTGCCTGCTGCCGCTGCTGCTCAGTAGGCTTGCTGCTGCTCCGCTGTGGTCTTCACACACCTGTCCTAGGGCAATACCGGTGTGCCCATGACTGAGAAGCGGCCATGTGCTCGCGCCCAGTCAGTCCTGATGCTGGTCCTGATCCAGTCCTGGTCCAGATGGGGGAGGAGTACATAGGGGGAGTGTCTGTGGGAAAGGGTTGCACCATTGCAGCGGTCCTCGCCAGCCATGAGCCCAGTGTCTGGTGCCTGTTGGTCAGCTGAGTGGCGCTCCTACTGTGGGAGTGCTCCGACAACCAGGGGGAAGTTCCTCCATTGAGTGTCTGCCCCCTGGTGGTCAGTGTGCATCATACCGACTGGTTGAATGGTTGAACTGCTGCTTAGGCTTTTATATATATAGGTTTCCTGGAATTTAATACAGCTAGTGCTATATCAATCCATTTCAAAACAGTGCATTAAAATCCACATACCAGATGGTTCTGTTTTTTTATATATATGGTTTTATTTATTTTCTGAATAAAGGTGACAAAATGGACCCTAGTTTCTCCATCTGGATAATACTTGTTGATATTAAAATAATACCAAATTAAAAATACACATGATTATAAGTTTCAAACAGTATGGAAAGATTTAAAGTGAAAAATAAAACTGTCTGCTCATAGTCCTCAAAGGTAACCCCCTTTAAATATTTCATTAATTCATTCAGAAAAGTGTTCTATTCATATATCAGCATACATGTTTTGCTATTGACTTTAGTAGTGGTGCTGGGGTACTGATGCCTTTACTCAGGCCTTGCTTTATTTTTCAAATAAAAAAAGAAAGAAAGAAAAGAATTGTTAACATGGGATTGGTAAGAATGACAAAAGTAGGCACTCTCATATACTGCTATAACTCTTTTGGAGGACAGCTTGTTCATACCTAGTAAGATTTTTAAAAATGCACATAGCCATTTATCCAGAAGATTTACATTTAGGAATTTTACCTAGGAATTTATTTGTGAAATTACGTCAAATTAAATGTACAAGAATGTTTATTATAACACTATTGGTAATAAGAAAAAAACTGGAAACACCAAAATAACATTAATACTAAATAAATCTTGGAAAAAATGAGACAACTCTGTTTAGGATGCTTTGTTATGCTTCCAATATGCATTAAGTGAAAGAGGGCAAGGGACAAATCAATATATGTAATAGAATAGTTGTAGGAAAATGATACCCGCAAGATGCATTGACTTCATCTTTTTTTGTTTTGTTTTAATATATTTTTATTGATTTCAGAAATGAAGAGAGCAAGGGAGAGAGAGAAACATCAATAATGCGAGAGAATCACCGATTGGCTGCACCTTGCACACCCCTCAATGGGATCAAGCCCGCAACCTGAGCATGTGCCCTTGACCAGAATCAAACCTGGGACCCTTCAATCCTTAGGCCAATGCTCTGTCCATTGAGCAAAACTGGCTACAGCTGACTTCATCTTTTCCCACACCTATTCCCAACCCTTCTTCTGGTTAGGAAGTATTCGATACTAGCATTTCTCTATACCCACATACTTCAGAAAGAAGGATGAGAAGAATTATTTTGATTGTTAGCCATGAGCCATCACAACATTCTTTATATATGTTGTTAGTTTCCACATTTCAGATAGATAATGATTCACTTATTTTCATTGATGAGAAAATGTGGCTACTTTTCTGGAAAACTTTTCATGTTGTCATTCGATGTTGTCTACATTTATAATAAATGATGATGGAGGAGTTGGTAAAAAGTCTCTACATTAAGATGCTGATAACATTTTAAGAGAACAAAAATCACTTCATTTATTTTATGAGTGCCTGCATATTTTATTAAAAAGTTACAGAAAATTTCAAACCTTTTGTATCAGATAATAGTTGGTGGAGTGGCAAGTACATCACAAGATATGCAGACTTATGCTTCTTGCACATTTTTGGCTGCAAGTATGAGAGAAGGGAAGCAGGGAATTCAGAAAAATCAAGATCCTGTTCAACTTGGAGCAATTGAATCCTGTGTAATGTGGCTGCTAGAAAATGAATTCATCCAGACTACTGAAGCTAGTGATGGGACAGAAGGTAACTATAACTTCTTAGTTTCAATTTACTCACTTTTTCATCTTTAGTGAATTAGATGTGTATGACCGATTAATAAAAGGCACTTGTATTTTCAAGCAGTATAAAAGGAAATTAATTTTTCATGGAGTGTACCAACTCATTTTTAGTAAGTCAGTGTTGTGTTCAACAACATCAGACAATTCGAATAGAGCCCGGCTCAAAGAATCCATGCATTGGGCAAGATTCTGTTTATAAAATTTATCAGAGCCTAAAAGGTTAATTACAGAATACAAAAAGACTGTGTTTTATTTTCAACATCTGATCTTTTATTTTCCTTCAAACTAGGAAAAGTATATCATCCAACACATCTTGGATCGGCAACTCTTTCTTCCTCACTTTCTCCAGCTGATACTTTAGATATTTTTGCTGATCTCCAAAGAGCGATGAAGGGTTTTGTTTTAGAGAATGATCTGCATATTGTCTACCTGGTAAGTTCGGTTTTCTTTACTTGCATGTTGGTGAAAATGGGGAGAAAAAAATGTGTAGAATCGTGAACATCGAAGATATCCTAAGAAAACATCTTGTATTGATAAGAAAGCAATGGTAAATTCTAATGAACAGACTCAACACTCAAATGAAAAGACCTTGACCCCAGCTCAAAATATTGGCAAATTAATATACATTTATATATATATATTTAAAAATATATTTTTATTGATTTTTTACAGAGAGGAGGGGAGAGGAATAGAGATTTAGAAACATCGGTGAGAGAGAAACATCGATTTACCTGCCTCCTGCACACTCCCCACTGGGGATGTGCCTGCAACCAAGCTACATGCCCTTGACCAGAATCAAACCTGGGACCCTTCAGTCTGCAGGCCGATGCTCTATCCATTGAGCCAAACCGGTTAGGGCCATTTATGTTTTAAGTTAAATGAAAATTTTATAGTTTGCATGTACTATTTGAATATTTAAGACTCTTACGTGATTCAAAAGTTAGAACTATTATCAAAAGGAATATTCAGTGAAGTCTGATATCCATATCTACCCCCTGCATGCCATTTCCATCTCCCTTCTTATATAACTACTAGAGACCTTGTGCATGAAATTCATGCATGGGCTTGGTCCCCAGGCCTGGCTGGTGTTCGAAGCAGGAGCGCCTGGAATGGAAGGGCAGGTCCCAGCTGACTTCTGGGCCCTGGGCAGCATCTGGGTCCCCAGGCCCCCGTGCGCCCCCTCCACCTGAGTCACAGTGATCAAGTCCCCACATGGAGATGCTGTGAACGTGGCTGGATGCCGTGGGCTGGTGTGCAACGTGGGCCTCTGGGCCGCCCAGTGGCACCGCATGGAAACCAGGAGGGCAGAGCGCTGCTGTGTGAACCCATGGACAGCCCAACCAGCCCCTCTGCAGTCTTGGTGGCTGTGGCCCGGCTCACCCAGAAGAGGCCACGCAGGTGCAGGGTGGGCTCTTAGTGGGTACTAGGCACCTGAGCATGAGGGGCTTCCCTGGTGTGCAAGCTCTGGCATCCTGGGGGAGGGTAGTGGGAGTGAGAGTGAGCTCAGCAGATACCCCATATTCTCACCGCACCTCTGTCCCCATCACCCTCAGCCCCAGGTCACAGTGCATCACCGACACCCACCGTGTTCTGTGCCACCTCCTGGTGGTCAGTTCACATGGTAGGGAGCAGTCAAATTCCCAGTCTCCCTGTCGAACTCCTAGTCGAATGACTGCCTGAGTGGACAATTTGCATATTAGGCTTTTATTATATAGGACTAGAAGCCAGTGCATGAATTCACGCATGGGTGGGATTTGGCCGCCTGCCCAAATGGGGGCCAATAGGGGGCCAGGCCGGTGGGGAGAGGGGATGTAGGAGGTTGGCTGGCCGACCCCATCCATGATCGGGGTGGGGGGGCGGATTCAGGGCCAGGCCAACTGGGAGGAGGAGCCACAGATGGTTGTCCTGCTGACCCCACCCTGCATTCTGGGCTTCTGCTTCAGGTTCTGGGGCTGCCACCAGAACTACTATTCCCAGAATTCCTGGTGCTCCCCGCACTCTTGGTTTTCCCTTCCTGCTCTTCCTCCATCCCACAGCCTCCCACTCTGCAAGTCCTCCAAGCCACCAACTCTCCCTCTCTGTTCTCCATCTGGTGGCTTGGGTGGGGGGGCGTGGCTCCCTTGGTCTCTCCTAGCCACGTGCCCCCAAACCTCCAGCTTTCTTGCTCTGCTCTCTGTCCAGCACCTATGTATGCAAATTAAGCTGATTGGCTGGTGAGCGTAGCAGAAGGACGGTCAATTTACATGTTTCTCTTTTATTATTATCACATTTATAGTTTTTATCTTCAAACTAGAGGCCCAGTACATGCACAAGGGGGGTCCTGTCAGCCCAGTCTGCACTCTCTCCAATCTGGGACCCCTCAGGAGATGTCTGTCTCACAAACCAGGACTTCTGGCTCCTGACTGCTCACCTGCCTGCCTGCCTGATCACCCTTAATTGTCCCCCCCCCCCCCAGCCTGATCACCGCTAACTACCTCTACCTGTTGGTCTGATTGCCCTTAACTGCCCACCCTGCTGGCCTGGTCACCCCACGCAGCCTGCTGTTCAGTCATTCATTTGGTCATCTCTCACTAACCCCGCTGCTGGCCTTGTCGCCCCATACATCCTGCCAGCCTGCTGTTCAGTCGTTACTGTTACTGTGATGGTATCCTGGACAATTTCATATTCCTCTATTATTACTATACTCTTTTGATTTTAGTATGACATTTATATGTGTTTTTTTCTTTTGTAATCAATAGTTTTAGCTAATGATGCTTCTTTCCTTCAGGTTACACCTATGTTTGAGGATTGGACTACTATTGATTGGTATCGATTTCTCTGTTTATGGGAGAAGTTGCCAACTTCTATGAAACGGGTGGCAGAGCTAGTGGGAGTTGAAGAAGGATTCTTGGCTCGCTGTGTGAAGGGAAAAGTAGTAGCAAGAACTGAGAGACAACACCGGCAAATGGCCATCCATAAAAGGTAAGTATCAAGGAGCCTGCACTTCCTAGTACTTAATACAGTATTAAATATGCAGTATATGCAGTAGAAATATGCAGTAGAAATAAATATGCAGTAGGAAAAAAATGCAGTATATGTTCCGTTTATTGTAGTCACTTTCATTGTCATTAAAATCAAATTTTTGGCTCCATATAATAATTTTTTAAAATTTACTGTACTAGTATGTACTGAATTTATTAATATATTAGTTTCTTCCTTGCTACTATGTTTAGAAACCATTATATATGAATATTTTTTATAATAGAACATTTAATTAATTCCTTCTCTTAAAGAAAATGTGAATCAAGATGTTTTAGGGAAGGATGCTCCTGACAGCCATAAAAGTGATTCATTACTACTACAGAAGAACCAATAAAAAATTTAGCTGAAAAAAAATAAAAGGTTCAGCTGGGAAATTGTATAGGCTTTTAGCTTTTTGAAATATATACAATTATTTTTTTCTTAAGACATTAGTCTCTAGTATATTATTTACAACATAGTCAAGTGTAAGTTTTGTAAGGATTCATATACCTAGATAATTTGTGGCATTATTGTCTTTCAAATAAAAACTGTTTTTTGTACTCAAATTCTGTCATTTTATTGAAATCTAATCTAATAAAAGAGTAACATGCAAATTAATCCTCACTCTGTTACACCCACAAGCCACACCCACAAACCACGCTCACCAACCAATCAGGAGCAAATATGCAAATTAATTCAACTAAGATGGTGGCAGCCATGGAGCTGGAGTTGCCCTGGGCAATGGAGGAAGCCAGTTTCAAGGCTACAAAGTTTCAATTATAGAAGTTAAACAAACCCCAGATACCTGTGGGGCTGGGACCTTGAGTTGCCAAGGGCAGCCCAGGCTTCAAGTGGGGGCGGGGGGGAGGGGAACCAAGGCAACAAAATTTCAATTATAGAAGTTAAATAAATCCCAGATACCTGCTTCCAGCTGGGCACCCCAGTAGGGACCCGAACCCTGAAGGGGCTGTGGGCAGCCTGAAAACGGCCCTCAGCCCCTCACCCAGGCTGGCCACACCCCCATGGGGTGAGGGTCCCCACTGGGGGGGGCTTGGCAAGCTTGCAAACAGCCATCAGCCCCTCACCCAGGCTGGCCAGGCACGCCAGCAGGTGGACATCCCTTGATGGACCCCCTCCCCCCACCGAGTGCACATATTTTTGTGGACCGGGCTTCTAGTATGATTATATAAACATATAACTATGTATCAAATGTTGTTTTAAATTTTTGTGCCATTACATTTCTTGAAACAAGTCTTAGTTTTTGAAATTAGTTAGCAGTTTTGAACCATAGATGAAATCTTTTTGTTGTGCAGATATTAAATTCTATGCTATAGTACTAATATATTTCAGAACCTACTTTACAAACATTGAGCTCAGTCTTTGCCCACTAATCCTGTATCTTATTAGGAATCTTTTCTCTTGCCTTAGTAGATAAAAGTGATCTCTTACTTAGTAGATAAAAGTGATCTCTTACTTAGTAGATAAAAGTGATCTCTTATCATATTTTGTTGATTTACTTTCCAGGTTTTTTACCAGTCTTGTGTTATTAGATTTAATCAGTGAAGTTTCCTTAAAAGAAATTAATCGGAAATATGGATGCAATCGTGGTCAGGTTCAGTCTTTACAACAGTCAGCTGCTGTTTATGCAGGTCAGTTAAACAAGGACTTCCACATTTATTTAAGACTGTGGTTTGAGGTTAAATTAAGATTACTTTGCCTGCCCTCCTCCCTCAATTTCATTTTACTGTTGGCTTCTCTAAAATTGAGGGGATTGTGTCAAGCCATAATTTTGTTTAATTCCTAACATCATCAGGACACCTTTGTTTTCTGTTTTTATTTATTTTATTTTTTCTGTTACCTGCTGCAAGAAGAAACAGCCACAACGCTTTCAGCGATCTCCCTTTTCTAAGCTAGTTATTGATTAATACTTGCTATTCAGGAGGATGGCAAATGGAAAAGGATTTCTGCACTTCGGACTGTTCTAAATTACTATTTCTTGTCTAAGGAAACAGGAGTCTTATTTAATAAAATTAAACCCATATTCTATAAGCTAATCAAACAGGAAAGTTAGGGATCTGATTTGACCAAGTCCTTGGGAAGGAAACCCTGGGCTGCTGGAGAGTGCGTATTGTGAAGGTATGTGCATATATGAAAGAACACTGAGGGAAAGATGGGGTGGGAGGTAGTAAGGAAGGAGAAACTCACCCTTCTACTCACTGGCATCAAATGTCTCAGGGTGCCTCTAGGGTTAGTGTTCTCCTAGTGAAATGATTTTTAAAAAAATATATTTTATTGATTTTTTTACAGAGAGGAAGGGAGAGAGATACAGAGCTAGAAACATCAACGAGAGAGAAACATTGATCAGCTGCCTCCTGCACACCTTCTACTGGGGGTGTGCCCAAAACCAAGGTACATGCCCTTGACCAGAATCAAACCTGGGACCTTTCATTCTGCAGGCTGACGCTCTATTCACTGAGCCAAACCAGTTAGGGTGGAAGTGATTTTTTTTAATGACTTGGCACTTGGCTGTTCTGGCCTCTTTATTTCAAGAGTGTCTAGCTATTGGACAACCTTTCTTTGAAGAAGAATGGGAGATTCACTTTTTAAAGTGTTCACAGCCCTTGAATATTTAAATCAGCTTTCTTATTTTCCTCTAGGTGGAAAGAGTCCCTTACCTATGTTTAAGGGTTATCTCTTCCTTAAAATAAGAAAGGAAAAAAGAGAGATTGAAAGAAAGGAATGGCCCTAACCGGTTTGGCTCAGTAGATAGAGCGTCGGCCTGCAGACTCGAGTCCCAGGTTCAATTCCGGTTAAGGGCATGTACCTTGGTTGCGGGCACATCCCCAGTGGGGAGTGTGCAGGAGGCAGTTGGTCAATGTTTCTCTCTCATCGATGTTTCTAACTCTCTATCCCTCTCCCTTCCTCTCTGTAAAAAATCAATAAAATATATTTTTTAAAAAAGAGAGAAGAATGACCTAGGGTGAGGGCTTTTTGTTTTGTGGTTATGTGCTCTGCCTTAGTTTTTTCAAATGTCAAGGACATGATTAAGAATAAATGAGGTGCAGCCACTATAAAAACAGTATAGAGTTTTCTCAAAAAATTAAAAATGGAACATCCATTTGACCCAGTAGTCCCACTTCTAGGAATATATGCCAAAAAATCAGAAACACCAATCAGAAAGGACATATGCACCCATATGTTCATAGCAGCACAATTTACAATAGCTAAGATTTGGAAACAATCTAAGTGCCCATCAGCAAATGAGTGGATTAAAGAGCAGTGGTACATCTACACAATGGAATACTACGCTGCTGTAAAAAAGAAAGAACTCCTATGTTCACAACAGCATGGAGGGACATGGAGAGCATTATGCTATGCGAAATAAACCAGTCAGAGAAAGATAAATATCACACGATTTCACTCATTTGTGGAATATAATGAACAACATAAATTGATGAACAAAAATAGATCCAGAGATCCAGAGACAGAGAAACATTGAACAGACCATCAAACCTCAGAGGAAAAGCATGGTAGTTTGGGGTGTGGGGGGTAGGAGATCAACCAAAGGACTTGTATGCATGCCTATAAGCCTAACCAATGGACATGGACACTAGGGCGGTAGGGGCATGTCCTGGGGGGTGAGAGTGGCTGGGGAAGGGTCAATGGGGGGAAAAGGAGACATATGTAATACTTTAAACAATAAAGAATAAAATAATATATAAATAAAATAAAAAGAATAAATGAGCCTGTCCTGGCCGGTGTGGCTCAGTTGGTTGAAGTATCATCCCATACACTGAAAGGTGGTGGGTTCAGTTCCTGGTCAGGGCACATACCTGGATTGTGGGTTTGATCCCTGGTCCAATTTGGGCACTTTTGGAAAGCAACCAATCAATGTTTCTTTCTCTCTCTCTCTCCTTCTCTCTGAAATCAGTTTTTTTTTAAAAAGAATAAGTAAGATTACATTTAATGTGTTTAGCATATTTGTTGGCTAATTAGCTGGGCCCTTAACATATATCTCCTCTCCTGTTAATTTATACCATGGGCCTGTTAAACTTTACAATTCTCCAGGAAAAAAAGGAAACAGTGAAACAAAAGTACATCTAAAGAAATAGAGCATTGATCTATAAAGAATTTTTAATTTAATAAATATTCTATGCATATTCTAGGGATGATTACAGTGTTTTCCAACCGCCTGGGCTGGCACAACATGGAACTACTACTTTCCCAATTTCAGAAGCGTCTTACGTTTGGAATCCAGAGGGAGTTGTGTGATCTTATCCGGGTGTCCTTACTTAATGCCCAGCGAGCCAGATTCCTCTATGCTTCCGGCTTTCTTACTGTGGCAGATCTTGCCAGAGCAAATATTGCTGAGGTGGAGACTGTTCTGAAAAATGCTGTGCCCTTTAAAAGGTAAGAGAGTCCCTCTGTCTGCAGAGGGTTATTAAAATGAAAAATCATGCCAATTTGTAAATAATAGTTTCTTATTAAAATATTTTTCACTTTGATAATATCATGACATAGTTGGTGTAAATGGAAGGAAACATGCTACTTTCCCCCCCTTTAGGGTTACTTTTCATTTTTTATACTTTTAAAATATTTCATGACTTAGAAGACATTTCTAAAAGTATCATAATTCTCCCCTAGAAAAATTGAGTAAAGGTAAGATACCAATGCTTAGTGGTTTGATGGATTTAGATTTTCAATATATATTTAGGGCTCACATTAGACTTTCTTTAGGCAAGAGCACTTTAAAATGTACTTTTGGCCCTAACCGCTTTTGGATAGAGCGTTGGCCTGCAGACTAAAAGGTTCCAGGTTTGATTCCTGTCAAGGGCATGTACCTTGGTTGCGGGCACATCCCCAGTAGGAGGTGTGCAGGAGGCAGCTGATCGATGTTTCTCTCTCATTGATGTTTCTAACTATCTCTTCCCCTTCCTCTCTGTAAAAAAAATCAATAAAATATATATTTTTTAAAAAATGTACTTTTGTTGCCCAGGCATGGAGTTCAGTCCTTGAGCATCAACCTATGAACCAAGGAGGTTACCGGGTTGTCAGCTCAATCACCAGTAGAGGGCGTGCAGGAGGCAGCCGATGAAAGATTCTCTGGCATCATTACTGTTTTTATCTTCCTATCCCTTTTTCTTCCTCTCTGAGATCAATAAAAATATTTATATTTTTAAAAATGTACTCCTCTTGAATCTTCCTCCTGAATCTTCTTTGGAACACTAGTCCCTCAAAATAATTGTGAGAGTAGGATTCCTTGATTATTGTGTACATGTGGGTAACCAAGTTATCGATGGTCTGGACTCAGCATACACTGAGTGGCCAGATTATTATGACTACCCCATCAATACTTCATTGATACTTCCAAAAATACTGGATACTGAAAACTTCCTAAGCAAATACTCTCAAGGTTTTATTATTATTATTATTTACATAACTAATTCACTTCATTGTACTGATGGGGTGGTCATAATAATCTGGCCACTCAGTGTATATATAATCAAGGAATAGCTTAAGTAATTTCTCAACCACTGTTCTTTGAACTCACTCTTGTATAAAACCTCGGCCAGATCCTATTGATATTTAGTTACTTATAGGTTTAAGAGTTTTATTTTCAGGTATTAAAAATTTGTTCAAAATTTATAAAAGCATCAGTCTCATTTCCAGTTCAGTATTTCTTTCCTCACACTCCATTTAGGCCTGATACTAGCTCTGAAACGTAATATTTATGAGAAGGGATAGGGCATATTTAAAGGAGCAGCCTTGCTGCTCCCTGTGCCACCTCATATTGTGACTCTGCCCTCTGCCTTCCACTGCCACCCCCAGGTATGGCTCTTATGGGTCTAGGTGCCCCATGTGCTTCACCTTTAGCATGGCTGTAGGGACATAGCTACCTCTACTTAGATTTCAAAGGATGGAATTGTCTGGAGTTTTAGAACATAACGCTGGGAAGAACACAACCCTGGCCACTGTAGAGTCCCCACTAGGGCAGTACTTAATGGAACTGTGCGGCTGGGGTCACTCCTGTGACCCCAGACCAGAAGAGCAACTGATGTGTGATTTTGTCAATTTGGGGTATATCTCTGGCCAAAGTCTATTTGGAGTATGGTTTAAAACCTTTTTGTAAAACTGTTGTTCTCATCTGGAGTATCTGATTTTTACAGAATTTTTGGATATATACATACTTGTTTAGGAGTATGTACTATTAGTTCCTGAGGTAAAAATATTTAGATGTGGAATATCTCTGTGGTAACCATATGCCATACAGCATACGTGACCCTTCCTAGGGGTCATCTGAAGGCAGCACTCATTTTAAAAAATTTAACTGGAAAATATTGTTTAACACATTTTAGAATCATTTCTTTTTTAAAAAATTATTTTATTTTTTAATATATTTTTATTGATTTCTGAGAGGAAGGGAGAGGGAAAGAGAGATAGAAACATCGATGAGAGAGAAACATCGATCAGCTGCCTCCTGCATGCCCCTTTAGGGGATTGAGCCCACAACCCAGGTATATGCCCTGACAAGGAATCAAATGATGACTTCCTTAGTTTATGGGTCGATGCTCAACCACTAAGCCACACAGACCGGGCAGAATAATTTCTTATTATCCTAAGGTTGTCATTGTCATGGCTGTGCATCTCCAAAATTAGTGACACATCAAGATCATGTGCCCTTTCATGTGACACACTGAGAGGGACATTGCTCCTGAAGTGTTCTTTATCCAAAATGTCTAACATGAATTTAATCAAAAGCAAACATCAGACAAGCCTGAATTGAGAGACATTCTACAAAGTTATTGGCTAGTACTTTTCAAAAATATCAAGGTCGTGAAAAAGAAAGACTGAAGAGTTATTTGTAATTAGAGGGTAAAAAAGACTTGGCACTCTGACTGGTTTGGCTCAGTGGATAGAGCATTAGCCTGCAGACTGAAAGGCTCTGGATTTCATTCTGGTCAAGGCACATGCCTGGGTTGTGGGCTTAATCCCCAGTAGGGGGCGTGCAGGAGTCAGTTGATCAGTGTTTCTCTCTGATAGATGTTTCTCTTCCTCCCTCTGCCTTCCTCTCTGAAATCAATAAAAAAATATATCCTATATAATAAAAGCCTAATATGCTAAGTGTCCAATCGTTTGGTCATCCATTCAACCAATCAAAGCATAATATACTAATAATTGCTAAGGCTGCACAACCGCTCACTGTGACGTGCACTGACCACTAGTGGGCAGATGTTTTGACCAGTATATTAGCTTGCTTCTGGGGTCTGGCCAATCAGGACTGAGTGAGATGGGCTGGACATGCCCTGGAGCCCTCCCACATTCCCTCCTCAGCTGGCCAACCTCCTGCATCTCTCCCTGGCCCCGATCATGCACCAGTGAGGTCCCTCAGCCTGGCCTGTGCCCTCTCACAATCTGGGACCCCTCAGGGGATGTCAGAGAGCCGGTTTCAGCCCAATCCCACTCAATGCAGGAGCTGCCCCTTAGAGGTCAGTGCACTCCCACAAAGGGAGCACTGCTTAGCCAGAAGACTGGCTCATGGCTGGCTGGTGCAGTGGCAGTGGCAGAAACCTCTCCAGCCTCTGCAGCAGTGCTAAGGATGTCCAACTGCCAGCTTAAGCCTGCTCCTCACAGGAAGCGTACCCAAGCCATCAGTTGGACATCCCCCAAGGCCTCCTGAGCAAGAGGGTGCAGGCTGGTCTGAGGGACCCTCCCCACCTGAGTGCATGAATTTTTGTGCACTGGGCCTCTAATATATATATTAGCAGTCTGGGACCCCTTGGGACCTCACAGGAAGCTGCCTGCCTAGGCAGGCTGTGGTCTCTGCTCAAGGCAACAAAGTTTCAATTATAAAAGATAAATAAACCCCAGATACCTGCTACCAGCCAGCCTTGCTGGGAGGTTGGGTCACTGGGGACTATGGTCAGCCTGCAAAAAGCCATCAGTCCCTCACCCAGGATGGTCCCCCCTCATGGGATGAGGGTCTCTGCTGGTGGACTTGGCCAGCCTTCAAACAGGCATCAGCCCCTCTCCCAGACTGGCCAGGCAATGAAGCCTCCTGTTTGCTCTAGCTCTTTGGCTGTAGGCCACCATCTTGGTTGGGTTAATTTGCATATAGTCACTCTGATTGGCTGGTGGGCATGGTTTGGGATGTAGCAGAGTGATGCAATTAGCTTATTACTCTTTTATTAGAATATATATACTTGAGGCCCAGTGCACAAAAATTTGTGCATTCAAGGGGACCCCTCAGCCCAACCTGTGCCCTCTTGCAGTCTGGGACTGCTCAAGGGATGTCCACCTGCTGGCTTAGGACCACTCCCCAAGGGATCAGGCCTAAGCTTGCAGTCAGACATCCCTCTGGCAGCCCGGGAGCCCTCGGGGGATGTCCACTTGCCAGCGGGGAGCAGGCCTAAGCTGCAGTCAGACATCCTTAGTGCTGCTGAGGTGGTGGGAGAGGCTCCCGCAACTACTGCTGTGCTGGCAGCCATCAGCTTGGCTTGTGGGTGAGCTGAGCTCCCCCTGTGGGAGTGTACTGACCACCAGGGGGCAGCTCCTGCATTGAGTGTCTGCCTCCTGGTGGTCAGTGTGTGTCATAGTGACCAGTCATTTCCAGGTGTTCTGCTGCTAGAGTCAATTTGCATATTGCCCTTTTATTATATAGGATAGAGGCCTGGTGCATGGGTGGGGGCCGGCTGGTTTGCCCTGAAGGGTGTCCCGGATCAGGGTGGGGGTCCCACTGGAGTGGCTAGCCAGCCTGGGTGAGGGGCTGAGGGCCTTTTTCAGGCTGGCCATATCCCTTCAGGGTGGTGGTCCCCCTGGAGTTCCTGGCCAGCTTGGGTGAGGGGTTGAGGGCTGTTTTCAGGCTGGCCACACCCCTGGTGACCCAATTGAAACTTTGTTGCCTTTAGTGGAGCCCAGGGCCACAGGGCAGGTGGGAAGCTTGGCTTCCTCCATCACTGGGGGCAACCCAAGCCTCCTGCTCACTCCAGCTCTGTGGCCACTGCCATCTTAATTGTGTTAATTTGCATACTCGCTCCTGATTGGCTGGTGGGCATGGCTTGTGGGTGTAGTGGAGTGATGGCGTGATAGTTAATTTGCATGTTTCTCTTAGGGTGTGTGTGTGCATATATATGTATATGTATATATGTATGTGTATATATATATATATATATATATATATATACATATACATATATATATGATATTTTTTTTTTAATATAGTTTTACTAGAGGCCTGGTGCATGAAAATTTGTGCACTGGGAGTGGGGGGGGTCCCTCAGCCCGAACTGTGTCCTCTTCCAGTCCAGGAGCCCTCAGGGGATGTCCGACTGTTGGCTTAGGCCCACTCTCTGTCAGTTGGACATCCTTAGTGCTGCTGAGGAGGCGGGAGAGGCTCCTGCTACCACGGCTGTGCTCACAGCCTTCAGTCCAGCTTGTGGCTGAGTGGAGCTCCCCCTGTAGGAGTGCACTGACCACCAGAGGGCAGCTCTTATAATGAGTGTCTGCCCCCTAGTGGTCAGTGTGCATCATAGCACGCCATTCAGCCTATAAGGGTCAATTTGCATATTACCCTTTTATTATATAGGATTATTATATAGGATTAATTTCAGAGAGGAAGGGAGAGAGAAATGGAAACATCAATGACAAGAGAGTATCATATCTTTTCATGTTTTAGGATCATTTAAAAATACCTTTATAGCTTATCTGGTTATATCTTTTTCTCATATTTCTTATGGATTTGGGTCTTTTTTTTCTGTCCTTTTTAAAGAATGTCTAAAAATTTACTTTGGTTCTTAACCCTTTATTTGATATGAATATTGCAAGTATTTTCTCAAAATTTAACAGTTGTCTTTTGACTTTTGTTACATCGTTATACCCATACAGAGTTTTATTATTTTTCTATTTATTTATTTATTTATTTATTTATTTATTTATTTATTTATTTTTATATACTTTTTTCTTTTTTGATTCTGAATGACATAGTTGGAAAGCTTTCCTGTACAGTGAGATTAAAGAGGAATCCACACATTTTCTTGTATTTTAAATTTACATTTAGATTTCTGATATATTTAGAATTTAATTTTGTATGTAATGTGGTCTGGATTTATCTATTTCCCATTTATAAAAAAGTTTGTCTTGGTCCCAGTGATTTGAAATGCCACCTTAATCATATACTAAATGTCTATATGTAATTAGAACTATTTCTGGATTTTTTTTTATTTACTATCTTTTTGTCAATTCATGAACAATACTGTGCCTTTTTTTTTTTTTAAATCCTCACCCGAGGATATTTTTTCATTGATTTTGGAGAGAGAGTGAGAGGGAAAGACAGAGAAACATTGATGTGAGAGAAACATTTAAAAATATCTTTATAGATTATCTGGTTATAGCTTTTCTTTATATTTCTTATGGATTTGGAACTTTTTGCCTCCTGCATGCTCCTGACCAGGCCTGGGAGCCTGCAACAAGGTACATACCCTTGACCAGAATCAAACCCGGGACACTCTATCTACCGAGACAAAGCGGCTATGGCAGCAATACTGTGCTCTTAATGAAAAGCTTTTATAGTATGTTTTAATGTCTGGTAGGGCAACCTTCCTGTCATAGTTTTTCAGTATTTTTCTGTCTACTTTTGCATGTTTGCCCATGTGAAATTGAAGTGTCTATTGATATTTTTTGGGGTTCGATTGAAATTTAACTTACAAATGACCCCTTTATAATGTTGAGTCATCCTATCCACAGGTAGGTAATTTCTTTGCATTTGATATCATTGTGATATTAAGGATTTTAAAAAAGATTTCCACACACAGCTTTTCAGGAGTTTCCAAGTCTTCCTCATAAAGGTTTTATACATTTTTTGTTAAAGTTATTTTTATTTAATCTTTATTGTTTTAATTGGTTTGTGTGTGTGATCTCTTCTATATGCTTATTATTTGAGTATATGGAGGCTGTTGATGCTTATATATTGTTACCTGTTATTTTTTTGAATTCTTTTATTGAGTTATTTCTATCATTGATTCTCTAGGATTTTTAGATACACAGTCATATCATCTACAAATGGAGATATTTTACTTCTTTCTTAACAATTTTTATACTTCTAATTGATTTCTGTTGTCTAATTGAATCAAAGCTCCAGATTTTTATCCAAATTACCTTCATGGCCCTGACTGAAGCCTGCCTTCAGGTGAAAAGTGTGACAGTTTAACCAATGCCATTTGTTTCTTCTAGTCTCAACTCTTTTCTGGTTTCCACTTTCTTTTGGTCACTCCACAATCCCTTTAACATTTTGTCCAGAGTTTGTATTATGTAGAGGATTTGTTTTCAATGCAAGTTTTATGATGCTCACTTTTTTTTAGTTTTTTTTTATTTAAAGAATCTGTCTTAGGCCTTCCCTGGTTATGCTATTTAAAAATTGCGGCATCACCCATCCCACCCTGGTGTTTCATTTTTGTACACAACTCTTAACATCAGTTGACATAGACTATATTTTAACATTTGTTCATTTTCTAATTTCCCCAACTAGAATGTGAGCTCTATAAGAGCAAATATATTTCCCTGTAGTTCACTGCTATTTCTTTTTAAAAATAAATATATTTTTATGATTAAAGAGAGGAAGGGTGAGGGAGAGAGAACTAGAAACATCAATGATGAGAGAGAATTATTGACCAGCAGCTTCAGCATGCCTCCTACTGGGGATTGAGCCCACAATTTGGGCATGTGCCCTGACTGGGAATTGAACTATGACCTTGTGGTTCATAACTTGATACTCAACGACTGAGTCACACCAGCTGGGCAATGCTGTTTCTTCCATTCGCAGGACAGCTGATGCTTAATAAATATTTATTGTATGAATGAATCAATGCATTAATTTATTTCTCTTCCTATCCCCTTCCTAGTGCCCGAAAGGCAGTGGATGAGGAAGAGGAAGCCGTTGAAGAACGTCGAAATATGCGAACTATTTGGGTGACTGGTAAAAAAGGCTTAACTGAAAGGGAAGCAGCAGCCTTTATCGTGGAAGAAGCCAAAATGATTCTACAGCAGGACTTAATTGAAATGGGAGTGCAGTGGAATCCACATTCCCCTTTAAATTCTGATACATACTCATTGACCAGCAGTGAGTCAGAAGAAAAGGAGCATAAATTTATACTCCAAGCTAAGAGGTCTTGTGAAAGATTAACATCAAAGAAAAAAAGTAACACAATATTTGGTGATTCTTCTGTTAAGGAATCACCGAAAACAGTGCAAGATTTAGATAAAGGTAGAGAGCATAAAAATTCATTTTATTATCAGTTTCAGGATGGAAAGCAAAAATGTCGGGTACATTCAATTTCCAGAGGAAGAAAACGGGCTTATTTGAATATAAGTAAAGAGAAGCTAGAAACCTCTTTGAATGGGGGAGAAACTAGCACTAAGAAAGTTGTTCAGACTGTCTCATCTGGGAAAACAAAAAAAGAAGCTTTGAATTTCAGTTTAGAAAAGATGAACACAACCTTTCAGTCTTGGAAACATTGTAAGCATCTCAAACGATCCAGAGACAATAGCCCTGTGAAAGACACTGGGATATGTAAAATTGATTTTCAGAAACAGCCAAATCTTATTCATTGTGAAGGTTCATTTACCTCAGATGAGAAGAATGTGGAATTTAGGAGTCCAGGGCCACTTGCTAAAAATGCATCTTTATGTGCTGAGGGAAAATATAACAAAGCATCATTCCCATCTCAAACAGAACAAAATTGTTCAAGGAGCAAAACAATAACTAATGATATTCTTATGGAACATTTTATCACAGGATCCCAGAGTAAAAAGGAGACTTGTCAATCCACTAGTGTGGTTAGTAAAAATGGAAGAGGATTATCTCCTATTGATTCAGAAAAAATAGACAAAGTACTAATACAGAATGATTCAAAAAACCAAAATATTTCTGTTAAACACCATGATACCAATCCAATTAATCAGTCCCCGGAGAAGCAGTCTGATGAACAGATAAAAATTTATACCAAGCAGAAAAGAATACTAGAGAAACAAACAGCTTGTGACACAATCAGTAATCATATGAATAGTGACTCAAATGCTATTATCAAATGTAAAAGTATAAATTTTAATGCTGAGGAAAAGAAATCAAATAATCTTCAGGTATCCGGAGATAATATAAGCAGCACTGAGATACCCAATGGAGTACATCTACCAACTGGAACATTTAGTAAATCTGGAGGCCAGCAGGAGAATTTTCTAAATACCTCTAGAACACAAGAAGAAACAGATACTTATGCAGCAAAAGAAACTAAAAATAATTGTGTTTCTGACTTAAGATTAGTTCCTTGTGATTTTGAAGATAGTTTCTACCTGGATACTCAGTCAGAGAAAATTATACAACAGATGACAACTGAAAATGCCAAACAAGGAGCAAAGGACACTAACCTGGCAGCAGACATAATGCAGAAGAGCCTAAACAAACGGAATTCAAGCTCTATTCAGAATGGGATTCACATTGCCTCCCCTAGTGAACCACATTCTTCAGCAGTGAGAAATATAGACCATTTGGAACCTAAGACTGTAGGTACTATAAAACAAAGCACTGGTTCACATGGGGTTAATATCATGACTCCAGAAAGCCCACTTTTTCATTCACCAATATTATTGAAGGAAAATGGCCCTTGTTTGAAAGCAAATGAACTTTCTGTTACTGACTCCCAATTAAATAGTTTTCTTGAAGGTTATCAAACACAAGAAATTATGAAACCAGTTATATCTCAAAAGAGAACTTCCACTGGTGTAGAAGTAGAATGTCTGCCAGTCCCTGAAACAAGTTTGAATTTAAGTGATAGTTTACTCTTTGACAGTTTCAGTGAAGAGTACCTCATAAAAGAGCAACCCCCTGATGTAAGAGTGAAAGAACCCCTGCCTTCTGAAGTAATGTCAGACCATTTCAGTGATTCTCTGCATCTACAACCAGAGGACCCAATGAAATCAAATATGGATGAGAAACAAGATAATGGGCATCAGTTGACTTGTTTCAGTGATGAGTCTATTGTATTTTCAGAAATGGATTCTGCTCAGATGGTGGAAGCTTTGGACAATGTCGATATATTTCCTGTCCAAGATAAACATAATGGTGCAGTGTCTTTGGGGGCATTAGAACTAAGTGATCCAGTTGGTAATGATTATCCCCAAAGAGAAGTAACTGAAGGAGATAAAGATGAAAAGTATCAAAAATCCAAATTAACTGAGACAAGGCAAAATAATTCATTCATATGGTCAGGAGCATCATTTGATTTAAGTCCAGGACTGCAAAGGATTTTAGATAAAGTATCCAGTCCTCTAGAAAATGAAAAGCTAAAACTAACCACTATAAACTCATCTAGTTTAAGAGGAAAAAATACAGAGTTAAATGACAAACAAGAAGTGGTTTTAAATCTGGAACAGGGAATTTCATTCTTCCCTAATATTGAAGTAAAAAGCAAGATTGAGACACTAGAGAATAATGCTGTTTATGGTGACACCCCATTGCTCTTGCCTTGTAAAGAAATCGGTATAGTTGATGATAATGGACTCATTCCTCCTACACCCATTCCAGCATCTGCTGCTAAGTTGTCATTTCCAGGTATTCTTGGAACATCTTCTGTAAAACTTCAGAAAAATAGTGATTTAGAACTTGGTGAAAATTATTTACTTGGCTCACCTTCAGATATTAACCATGATTTAAGTCCAGAGAGTAGAAATGGTGTAAAAGATGACAGTCCCATTAGAGACACAAGTTTTTCACTGCAGTTATCACAAGATGGATTGCAGTTAACTCCAACCTCATGCAGTGATGAAAGCTTGGCCATAATTGATGTAGCAAGTGACCGAACTCTCTTTCAAACATTCATTAAGGAGTGGCAGTGCAAAAAGCGATTTTCCATCTCACTGGCTTGTGAAAAGATCAGTAATTTGACATCTACAAGTGCAACTATTGGTGGTAGGTTTAAGCAAGGTAAGAATTAAATTTTTTTTCACATTTATGTATAAAATAGGCTTAAATGGGACTGAGATTTTTCAGTATGGGATATTAAATGCAATAAATTTATTCAAAGTTTAGTAAGTTTCTCTTATGTGGGTTTACACCACAGGTGGGGAATGTCTGGCCTGTGGGCCATATAAGGCTTGTGAAATCATTTTATCTGGCCCTGCCAAGGCATTAGGGATCAGTTAATTAAATGTTTGACCAAAAATAGCAGGCTAATTTTTAAGCTGATAATTTTATATGGCCTTCGAATGATGTTATAAATATCCAAATGGCCCTTGGCACGAAAAAGGTTCCCCACCCCTGGTTTATACGTAGAACAGCCTTGTTGTTCAGCACAAGAGATGGTTGACCCCAGGACATGTGGGTGGGAGAGCTAAGTACTGAGACCAAGAGCTCAAGCTGGGAGACTGAAAAAATGTAGGCCACCAAGGCACTTTTCATTCCTCTGGCTCCGATCCATTGTTGTACCTGGATGATTAGGCCTGTGTCTGTCTCTTCCAAAGTAGGCCAGAGGTCTAATATAAACAGCCTTCCCACAGCAACTCCCAACCTTAGGTCGCCTGTCAGGAGTTCCAGATCAGTGTTGTCTCCTGGGACATTGACCCAGTTGTCAATGTCTTATTTCTTCAGGGGCCACTGCAATTAATGTGGTATACTGACACATTGAGAAATGTGGTATATTTATCAATGTTTGGTAGCTTGATGATTGGGGATGTCCATCTTTCAAACATCAGCTCTTCGATGCTGTCTGGGCAGTGCCCTTTCTGAGGCCATGACCTCTCTTTGATGGTTGCCTTTCTTATCCTCTTCACTTTGTGAGACTTCATGGAGGTCCCTGCTACTTCAACTCCAGGCCATGCCTAGTGCTAGTGCGTGCTAAGCTTTACCATTAAACACAAAATTTTTATTTAAAAAATTGCATATATATATAATTGCATATATATAAAATTACATAATATACACTGAGTGGCCAGGTCATTATGACCACTGCATGAGTACAACCCCACATGCATGAGTACAACCCTTCAAGTTGGTGGGGGCAGTGTTATGGTTTGGGGCATATTTTTCTGGCATAATTTGGGCCCTTTAATTCGTGTGGAACAACATCTGAATAGCACAACATACCTAAGTATCATTGCTGATCAAGGTCATCCTATCATGTTGATGGTGTATCCCAATGGAGATGGCTTCTTCCAACAAGACAATGCACCATGCCACAGTGCTCATATTATGCAGGAGTGGTTTCAAGAACATGAGGCAAATTAGCTATAATTTTTTGAGTTCCACAATAGGTGGTCAAGTTGAATCAGTTATGCCCCATGATACAGAACCCTTGCTTTCATGAAGTAAGACAGAAACATATAGGGCATTCCCTTATGGCCCCAGCTTCGTCTGGAAGAATATCTGGTCTAATTAGCATATTATGCTTTTATTATTATAGACTAGGGGCCCGGTGCACAAAAATTTGTGCATTCGGGGTGGAGGGAGTCCTTCAGCCCGGCCTGTGCCCTCTGACAGTCTGGGACCCCTCAGTGGATGTCCTATGATAGCCCCAGTCTGCCAGGCGCCTTTTGTGTGTGTGTGTGTGTGTGTGTGTGTGTGGCCACTGGGGACCTGCCCCCAGCCGCATCTGAGGCTCGGAGCAGTCCTCCTGTGTGTGTCTACCTGCTGGGGGCCTGCCACCAGGCACACCGTGGAGGCTTGGAGCAGGCACCCCCTCTATGTTGATCTCTCAGACTCTTGCCCTCCCCTGCATGTTGTTCTCTTTTTTGAGCTGTGGCCAGGGCTGGGTGCGGCCTGCCTCCCAAGCTTGCCTACTGCCCATCTTCCT